>APFE031732303.1:11090-57478 GCA_000404065.3 Pinus taeda
TTGCCTCATGAGTATTGGGCAGAAGCTGTCACTTGCGCAGTTTACATCTTGAATAGATGCCCAACTAAAGCTGTCATGAACAGAATACCAGAAGAAGCATTGAGTGGTCAAAAGCAAACAGTCACTCACATGAGAGTATTCGGTTGTGTGGCTTATGCACATGTACCGGATCAGCTAAGGAGAAAGCATGATAGTAAGGGGGAGAAGTGTGTGTTTGTTGGCTATTGCGATGAGTCAAAAGCATACAAACTCTATAATCCATCCACTAAGAAATTGATAGTAAGCAGGGATGTGCAGTTCATTGAAGATGAAGCTTGGGATGGAAGCTTAGAAAAAATAGTGAATGTGAAGAAAATTCTGTCCAATGAAGAAGAAGAGGAAGGGACAGCAGCAAATAATCCTTCCTTGGCGGCTCCTCATCCACCACAGCAAGCTCAACAAACCATACCACAAGCTGGAATTCGAACAGCCTTAAGAAGTCAAGGAAGTGCTTTTTCAAGCACACCACAGGGATCAGAAATACCCTCAAGTTCGGATGAAACTCCAAGCACATCAAGAATACCAAGATTCAGAAATCTGAATGAGATTTATGAACAAGGAGAGGTAAGTAACAATACCGGTCTGAATTCATTATTCGCTTTGTATTGTCATGTTGATGACCCAATTCATTTTGAAGATGCTATAAATTAAGATAAATGGAATGAAGCAATGAATGAAGAAATTGGTGCAATTGAAAAGAATAAAACATGGGCGTTAGTGGACCTCCCTGAAGGCAAAGATGCCATTGGAGTTAAGTGGGTCTATAAGACCAAAAGCAATGCTGAAGGCAAGATTGATAGGCACAAAGCAAGACTTGTTGTGAAAGGCTACAAGCAGCAACAAGGCAGAGACTATGATGAAACTTTTGCACCAGTGGCAAGGATGGAAACAGTCAGAACAGTGTTGTCTATTGCAGCACAGCACAAATGGAAGATTTATCAAATGGATGTTAAATCTGCATTCCTAAATGGAGTGTTAAAAATAGAGGTTTATGTTGAACAACCTCCAGGATATGAAGTTGATGGCAAAGAGCATAAAGTTTGCAAACTAAAGAATGATCTTTATGGGCTGAAGCAAGCTCCAAGAGCATGGTACAGCAGAATAGATGCTTATCTGATTGAGAATGGATTTGATAAGTGTGATGGTGAACCCACACTCTACATAAAGGAGAATGACGGTAAGATTATTATTGTTTTTTTATATGTAGATGATTTGATTTTTACTAGCAATGATACTTTTCTCATTGTTGATTTTAAAGCAGTCATGAAAAATGAATTTGAAATGACTGACTTGGGCTTTTTAAGATATTTTCTTGGAATTGAAGTAGACCAAAGTGAAAATGGTGTTTTCATTTCTCAAGATAAATATGTAGAAGCAGTGTTGAAGAGATTTAATATGCAGAACAACAAGGGAGTTGTGACTCCAACTGTAGTAGGGTTCAAAATTGACTAAAGAAGACAGCAGCAAGGATTTTGATCCAAAATTGTACAAGAGCATAGTTGGCAGCCTTATGTACTTGACTGCAACTAGGCCAGACATTATTTACGCTGTGAGTTTAATCTCCAGATTTATGGAAAGACCGAAAGAGACTCATTGGTAGGCAGCCAAGAGGATTCTAAGGTATGTGAATGGAACGAAGGGGTTTGGTATTTTATACTCCTCTTTTGAAAGTTTCATGTTGACAGGTTACACTGACAGTGATTAGGCTGGAAGTGTTGATGATAAAAAAAGCACATTAGGATATGTGTTTCATATGGGATCAGGAGCCATCTCATGGGCTTCCAAGAAGAAACCAGTTGTGTTTTTTTCAACAGCAGAGCCAGAGTATGTAGCAGCAACAGCAGCAACATGCCAAGCAATGTGGCTGAGAAGAGTTCTCAGAGATTTGTGTCATGAACAAGAAAATGGCACAACCATTTACTATGACAATAGTTCAGCAATAGCATTGTCTAAAAACTTTGTTTTTCAGAAAAGAACAAAGCACATAGATATCAAATTTCACTTCATAAGTGAATTGGTTAACAATGGTGAGATTGTTTTGCAGCACTGCAGAATAGAGAATCAGCTAGCTGACATCTTGACAAAACCATTAGCAAAGAAAAGTTTTGATCATTTCAGAAAATGTCTGGGTATGCAGCAGTTGAAATTAAGGGGGAGTGTTGGAATTTAATTCCAACTGCAACAATAACAGCTGGACAGAAATCTGATTTCCGTAGATATTTCAGGTTATTTGATGCCGCAAAGTCGCTCCTGATATTTTGCACATTAATGTGCATTAAATTCTCAGAATTTAATTCCCTTGCAACCCTGACTTGTTTTCTTGAGGAAGGCATCACCTCTTGCTGCATTCAATACGCAGATAAGCATTAGAAGATATTTTGATTATTTTATTGTTTAAACTCATATATGTTTTTTCCTATAAATGTAATGAACAACAGTTCTGTTTTTAAGAGAGAAAAAGAGAGAAGGTTAGAAGAACAATAGTGAGTCTCTTCTCTAAACGCACACCAGTGCTAAACCTGCAATTTTCTGAGATAGAGAAAATTGGTTTCTGGAACTGAAGTGTTCGTGTTGTTATCCCTCTCTCAAGAGGAAGACAAATTTGTATCAACTTGTTTACTGTTTATGAATACAAAGTTAATTTTGCGTTGCTGTTACACCAAGCATCAAAACACGTTGTTGTTACTCCGTAAGTCTAAAAGTGACTTGACGTCAACTGTTGCACGTTGCTGTTACACCAAGCGTCAACCGGTGCACGTTGCTGTTACACCGTAAGTCAAAAAGTGACTTGACGTCAAAAACACGTTGATGTTACACCGTAAGTCAAAAAAGTAACTTGACATAAAAAATTACGTTGCTGCAACACCAAGATCAGCAACTAACGAACTTACTTTGCTGCAACACCAAGAACAACAACTGGCGAAACTGCGTTGCTGTTATCCCAATTTCGCGTTGCTGTAACATCGTATTCCGCAAAAGTTTTTTTTTATTATTTCCGCTATGCAATTATCAGTTTTGTTTTGAATTATCAGAAATTCTAAGAGTGTTGCTGCAACACCAAACTACGTTGCTGCAACAACAAACTGTTTTGCTGAAACACCGTTTCCATCAAGTTTTTCTGAATTAAAAACAAAGTATAAAAATAGAGCATTTTTTTTTATCTCTGTGTTATGGAATTTACAGAAAATTCTAACACTAATGAGACAATTTAATAATTTACGTGCCCTTCAAGAAATACTCATAATGAGACAATTTACGTGCCCTACCATGTGAATAAATGGTACGCCGTCGAAACGAGGTTTAAACAGACATACCCGTATCTAGACTGTTTGATCCTAGCCCAGCTTTCCTTGCCCTCCATGGTTCAAATAACCCATTTCGTGCCGTCTATTCATCCCTCTTTACCGACCAAACTCTATCTCCATCTCCTGTCGTCGCATGCCTCATTTTGGTTCGTAAGTGTAGCCTTTATTGCTGAAGGTACCTTCGCAGCTCTCTCTGGGATGGGGCCATTTCAAATATTTTTATTTTACCTCCTAATCTCGTTCTCCGTGACCAATGTTGTCGAGCCGATTGCTAAACCGCTGGAATGGATGCTTAATTCAACACTTTGGTGGTCTGAGGGTGAACTCTGCCTAAAACATTATTAGGGCCATCCTGCAAGCGTTAAATTTCTTTACTCCTCGGACAAAGGTCTCCGCTTGACGATGTGAATATTTTAAATTGCACTTCACTATAGGTGAGTCATAGGATGCCCACTACGACCTTTTTACTTATTATTTGGCATTAGTTCAACGTTTTCCCTCAATTTAAGATGTCATGTTTTGAATATAAATATTTAGAACGTAAGAAAGTCAAATTCATGATGTCTAATTGCAAATATATTAGTCAAAAGGAGTATGTAAAAAGTAATGCAATATTTTAGTCATGGTATGAGTTCTAAATTATTCAACCAGATATATCAAAAACTTCTTAGCTTAATAAAACATGGAACCTTGTATTTTAAGAATTTCAAATATATATTTTGTACTGGAACTTTGTATTTTGAGAAGTTTTAAACGCATATTTTGTACGATTAACTATTTTTTTCAATATCTTTTCTATTGATTTTTGTAATAAGATGTATAATTCTAATGTTGATTAATGTACTGAATTCCTTGTATCTAATGGTAAGAGTTGGAATATTTTCATTTAACTTTATTTTGAAAGAGGTGTGTAAATAACAAGTAGTGTATCATTTTAGTTATTAAAACTTGGAAATAAGATTAGTAGTTTAAAATTATTCAGCAAAATATATCAAAATGTTCTTCACTCTATAAATTATGGAAAGTGTATCATAAAAAATTTGAAATATGTATCTTGCATTCTTAACTTTAATTTATTTATTTAATTATAATCTTAATTAATACTCTAAAATCTTTCTATCTAATTCTAAGAGTTTGAAAATTAGTAATTTAAGAAATAAAAAAATTACTCAAATATTGTTTAAGAGGCTGATGATGTTGAACAATAAATTAAGGATAAATTAAGGTGATGAAGAAGATGATTAAAAAAGACAATAATAAAAGCTTTATTTTGTTATCTTTATTATATTTAAAAAAATCCATTTAATAAAATTTATTAAATTTTGGAAAAAAATTATCATAATTTAAAATTGTATAATTTAAATTTGTAAATCTATAATATTATATTATATATATATTTATTCATGTTATTCTAACAAAAATTTTAATGTGGAGAAAGTTGATTCCTCTTAGACATGTTAGATCTGTACTTAACATGGATCTATGCTTGGTTAATAATGTCTTTAAATGTTACGAAAAAAATATTGATATATGAGAAAGATGTATTTGATAATAGGAAATTAGATTTATATATTTATATATACTATATAATTACATAAATAATCTTAGGCTAGAAAATTGATTCAACATCCAAGGACATCAGAGGGAGAATCATTACATCGTCATGGATCGTAATTGTATTGATTTTTAATGTAACTCTTAGTTGACTAGATGAGTAACTCAAAATTTTTGGGGGTAAATTTAATGAATTTTATTATATGAAGCTTCTTGAATTTAATTATGAATATTTTAAATGAGAGAAAGGAACTTTATTACATTTGAATATTTCTAATTGAATATACATAACGATTGAATCATAATGCAATTTTCCTCCTCAATTAATCCATTATCATTGAACGGAAGGAAATAATTGCCTTTGTTTGGTATAAACCGCTTCCATAACAGTTTCCAAATGTAGTTAACACATTTATTATTCTTGTTATAGATAATTTTTTGAAGATAAAATCCTGATAATGCTGTTGTGGTTAATAGTGATTTTTGGGTTGTTGATATCATCGATTAAAAGGACTTTGGTATTAATTAATCAAAAATATTATTTCATAATATGATTCCGTTGGGATGATATTTATGATTACGATAGAAGGACACTTATATTTCAAACTAATGACATTTCTAAAATTTGCAATTAGTTTTAATTAAAGGAATTTACATATTTTCCTTTCAAACTTTTAACAATTATCCAATAATTAAAATACTAGAAGAGTATTATGTTGCATTAATAGATTTTTATAAGTCTACATTCATAATAAAGTTAATAATAATAACTATATGTTGTGATTTCTTTTAGCCAAAAGGCTCATTGTACAACCAAGTATAAGGTGATCAGTAAGAGTTTGTCCATCAATCCATCTGTGCCCCTTCCAAAAAAAATAAAAAAATTATGTTCTATATAGAAAAATAATGTTGCCTATAATGAACAAATGAGTATGTTGTAATGTAATTAGAAGTAAAAAAAATGTGTGAATTGGATGTTGAAATACAATAGTTTTCATAAATATTTCAACAACATATTTATATAAACTATTTGAATATCTATGTTAACTAATTTATGTCGATATCAACTTCATATATATCTATATAGTGAAAAAATTAAGTTTTTATAGTTAATATTTTTAATTGGTCCTATATATACTCAACATTCAAAAATACAATTTAAACAATGAAAAATAACACCTTCTATTTTGCACTCTAAAATGGATCCATACTGGTTAATAATGTCTTTAAATGATGTCTTTAAATGTTATGACAAAGAATGTTGATATATAAGAGATATGTATTTGACAATAAGAAATTAATTTTATATATACTATATATTTATATTTATTTTTGGATATAAACAACACCATTTTTCTTTATTAAATAATTTACAAAGTTGAATCACATTATATAGTTAGTTATTTAATAAAGTCAAACAAATTAAATAGAAGCTTCATGTTGAAATAATGAAATGAAAATTTTATTTCAATGAAAATAAGTATAATTAATCATTTATGAATAATTAGAACCGTAAATAGTCAAATAGTAAAGATAAAAAAAATGCATTGACATCATGATGTGACAAATAAAAATCTATATCGCAATGTAAGAATATAAATATTTACATTATAATTCAAACACAATATTGTTATGTGTTTAATATAAACTAATATCATAATGCGACAAAAATGAATTGAAGATGTTGACAATCATATTTACTAATGTAATTAAGAAAAAAATATATACTTTATAATGTGACAATCAAGGGTTGATGTCACTATCTAACAAACATAAATTGATGTTGCATTTTGATAAACACAAGATTAATGTTATATTTTGATTAGGTTGTGTAATGTTTTCCATGATAATAAACCTTACAACTTTATTTTGGAAATTGAACTTTATGACGTGAAAATAGAAAAAGGGTTTATAATATTGGGTTGAATATTAAAATATTAAACAATGTTAATATTTTTTATAAGAAAAAGAATTTTATATTAATTAAAATCAACTTCACATGGATATAGAGAGACTATTATAGTGATCATGGAGGATGCAACTTTCCTCATCCAACTATCTCATTCAACCAAAAAAACTAATTCTTGAATCCCACTAAGAAACAAATACTCCATAGCTCAACAATAATTAAATCCAAGGCTAGAAATTGGATTGCAACATTTCCCGACAGACCCACTGAAATATAGTTTAACGTATTTTTCAAAATACATTGATAGTGGTATTCTATAATACATGGAGGTTCTGCTGAGAATACATAAAACCAAACTAAAATATGACAACCCATTCACTAAATACAAATGCCAAGAAAAAACCACCAAGAGATAAGTGTTGTTATCGACCATAGAAGCATTTAGCAAGAGGAACATTAGAGCTAACACATGCCCAATAGGATGGGCTGTGAATGACACATAGATTTTCATGCAATGAGAATAGCACCATAGATACCAACCATCCATACTAATGAGCTAAGAGCCATTGCACAAATATATCCAACTGCACCCCCACCCACAGAGTGCTCTAATAAATCTCGGTAGAAGATATATTGATTGGAGTTGCCACACAAGAACGAGGGAGATTCATCATATCCTCCCATCCGATTCACATGGAATGTAGCTTTTATATGATCCAGCCAATATTTGATTCTATCCAAACAGAATTGTTGATTCACGAGCATTCTCTTGTGGTCATCTAGGGATGCAAAAACATTGTACATTTCCACTCGTTTGTCCCTTTGGACCAGGCCTAACAAGACCTTAATTTTCCAATGAAGAGTCTTCATGTTTAGATATTGTTTCTTACTAGCCTTGGTGTGCCCAAGGTTAGGAACCTAAGCTGATGTATCCTCCATGAGCTCCAAATATGAGAGGGATTGTGTTTAAACCTCTACATATGTCTTTAGCTTCTGAATTTATCTACGTGTTTCTAGTGGAAGAACATTGAAAAACATGCTAGCCGAGTCATGAGAAAATGTCTTGGCATCATTCTACCCTTGCTGGACTCCACCTCCACCTGTGCCTCAGTGGTATAGCTAAACCAAGAGTGATCGTCCAGCAGCTTGTATGCATGCCTATAACCTACAAAAGAACATGGAAAGGATAAGACTTAGCACCACCAAGACTGAGGAGCTACTAGAATAAATTTTCATAGAAACTCTAGATGTTAGACCTAAACTCCATAGATGACACATCGATTGAGATAAAAGGAAAAACTACCTCCTCCTTGAAATTTACACCATTTACCATTGAGCGCAAGAAAACCAATGAAAGGACTAACACACTGCAACATAGTGAACCTCAAGCACCCAAAAAAGTTTGTTGCTCAAATCATTTCCAAACTATGAATGCACCAAACCCTATAAAGCCTCCATAATTCTCATTAAGTTAGAATTGTATTCATTGGCTTGTGAATTGGGTGATGACTATTGACCACTCAAAGCCCTAAAAGACACTAAAGCTAAAAATAATGATACAAATCAGACTTAGTAAAGACAAAATGCTTTGTACACTAAACATCCATGTTCAGACATGATTTCTGACCAAAATAAATATACCAAGACTCATATGGATATAACCTAAAAATTGGCTCCACGAAGAAAATGTAGAGCACACAAAGACCATTCTAGAAGGAAATCCTCAAGTGTTAAAGCCCACGACCCAATATATAGGAATCCAATGCATTCGCTCTAAGCTTATGCATGATTTTATGCCTGATCCAGGTGGATATCAGTGGCCACCCGCCAATTCCACTTGGACCCCAACCATTGCTTCTTTAAGTTTTTCAGTTTCCTTAATTGTAGCACAGTTTACTATTTTTAGCATTTTTTCGGGTCCTAAACTTCTGGAGCTGTTTTGAGGCCCTAAACGTCGTTTTTTGGGAAATATACCACCAACGCTTTTTTTTATAATCATCTTTTTCGTCGTAGTCCTCGCAGAGATATTTCCAACAGGCTATCATAGACGTCAAATGGAAGTAATATGACCAAGTCGCGACCCCAGGAAGTTGGTTGTCCAACTCACCCTAACAGGCCCATAAACTCTTGGTGTTACATCTCCTTGGGTTAGGGTTTTGGTTGTTTAGGGTTTTCTCTTATTGCTTAGTAATAAAAAGGCCCTTGAGCCTCATTGTAAGGAGTTCAGAGGTATGTAGCCACCACATCTCTTCTTAGAGATAAGCTACCATCGCCCTAGTTGGTTTATTTCCATTCCTATTTGTAAGCATATTTAAGTATTTTACATTAATGAAATGAAGTATTATTTTCACTCCATCTTTGTGTTTATGGTTATCTCTATAATTTGTAGTTTTCCTGTTTAAATTTGGATCAATGCCCCACTCTCCAAATTTCTAATCCTGACACCATCCATAATGAGTTGGAGGTTACACCTTCGAGCTCAACTGAAACACAAAACCAAGAGATGAAGGAACATACCTCATCTCCTCTCCATTCACCGCAGATTAACTCCTCACCCATCTAAGCCAATTCATAGAAAATTCATTGTTATTGTTAGACTACATGCATAACCATGCAAAGGTAGGCCATGTCCTTCCCCCATTAATGTTTGATGGGGATTATGGGGTGGTGGGAAAAACCTCTAAGGGTCCCCATTAAACATAAATTAACATCCCCATCAAGGGCCACCATATTATTCTCTAAAAAAGCCTTAAGAGGCTCAAACAAGCCACACAATGAATGTGAGGATTTGTTCAAGTCTATATCCTCCTCACTTTCTTTAAATCCATGCTTGGCCAAAAGGTCCACCATCTTGTTGCTTTTTCATTGAGAGTGATGCATAATGACATATTCCATCTAACCTACTAGATCATGGATACTACGTATTTTTAGAAGGTTAAAGCCTGTTAGATTGTTAAGAGGCAAGTTTTTTGGAGACCTGCCCATGGTTTTCAGATCATGTAAAGCTCTTAAATCTCTAGATCATTGCTAGTTTCTTTGGGAACTACTTGGGGATTAATTTTTTAACATTTTTAATAAATAATAACAAGTCCCCATTAACGTGAATAGATCAAAAAAATTCCCAACTAGAAATTTGAAGCCCATGCTCTAAATCTTGGAACTCTGTAGATTGTTTCTATTTTGTCTGCAACTTTGTGCAAACACCCACAAAGTCTTAGAGCTATGGCCCCTAAACACTCTTCCTAATCCTACGAGACTAGAATTCCCTTTTGATGTACCATCAAAATTAAAATTAATGAAGCCACTCAGTGGGGTGATGAAGCAATTAACCATTTTTTTTTCCATCCCCATAATCAAATCCTTATGATGGGTGCACATATTTTGATCTAGATCCAATCATTTTAAAATATCCTTGTCCATGCCACTAGCCCCCCAATTTTCTATCAACTAGTTACCTGACAAGATTTTTTCTATAATGTTATATTATATCATTCTACATACATTTGTTGTCTTCCTCTTTTTTGTTCCTAAATATCCTTGTATTCCTTTCCTTCCAAATTGTCTATAAATAATCCCCTAGTTGGGGACCAAGCTCTATTCACTACATGATTCTAAAACTTCATCATATTACACTCCGTGATAGTTATTAGCATATCTTGCTTATTTATGCTCCCTTGACCATACAAAGCTAGACAGAAATCCCAAATCTCCTTTTCAAATGAGAAAGCATTTATCATATACCCCATCGATTCTTCCTCGGCTTTACATAGGAAATAAAATGACTTTGGGCCAAATAAAACATGCCAAGAACAATTTCCAAATGTGACCTTCCTCTAGATCATTGTTACCTACAAAAATCATGTACACTTCTTGGAGAGAGAACATGCCAATGGGTTTGTACACCCATCTCATTTTATCTTGGTCCTAGGATATTTAAATCTTCCTTCCCTGAAGTTTTGCATTCAACCCCTACCATGGAATTCCCAAATGGTTATCTATCCAAACCTCCCTAGTTTTCTAAAATCTCCACATGGAATATCCTTGGTATTATTTCCAAAAATTAGCCACTTGGTGCTCTCCCCTCTTCACCATCAAATATTATATATTTCTCCACTCTAAGTTATCTCTCAATCTTAGAATTTAGTCACAGAGTCGATCAACTTATGAGTCTATAGGACTATATTTTTCTGACTAATTTTCTTCCCATAACTCATATCCACCGATCACCCATTTCCACCACAACTTCACTCCTTGGACACCACTAAGGAGTTCACTGTCCCTTTGTCTCTAACCTCTTGCCTTAGGGAATCATAATTTCTCCCAAGCCACTAAATACACCCATTTCATTATTCTCGCTCCTTTCCAAAGGTAATCTCTTCAAATGGAAATGAGTTCCTTGGATATCAATTTAGGCATAAGAATGACCATAATTTGACACATTAGAATCGCTTGTAACATTGACTTTGACAACACTGCTCTACCAGCCAAAATTAAAGTTATAAAAGCTTACTTATTGACTTCGACGGATAATTTCTTAGCAACCTCTTACTACCAAGAATATTTATTTGGATTGTAAAATAGAGGATCCCATGGATACTTTGAAGGATGAATAACAACCTGAAATTCAATTACTCTTTCCAAATGATGCTAGGTCACATCCTTGCAATGAAGAACTAAATTATTGGTTTTATCTTTGTTTTCAACCATACTTGATGCCTCCATGAAAACTAATAATAAATACATGATTGGCCTTTCTTCCCTAAGACTTGAATGCCTAAATAAGAATACATTATCGACAAATTACTTGTGTTTTATAGCAAAATCATTACCAAAAATTATTAACCCTTTAAACTCCCCATCTATGCAAGATCATTTTAATAGTCTCCCCAAGCTTTCTGTTTCTAGAATAAATAAATAAATGGATATTGGATCACCTTGCTACACGCCTCTTGTGGGATTAAAATTAAAAGAAAATGACCCATTAATCAATATAGATAAAGAAGGAAGAGGATAGAGGGAATCTAATACAAGAAATGCATTTGTAGGAGAAGAAGAACACATTAAGGACCTAAACCAAATAATCCCAACTCAACCTATCGTAGGCCTTCAAGAGGTCAAGTTTAATTACCATCCAACGATTTTTTTTGGACTTGAGACTATGAAGGATATCATGATATGTGATTATCCCATCAATGATTTGGAAAGCTTCCGCATATACTATTTCCTTAGGTAGGATAATATCGTTCAAAAGGGGTTTTAAACGATTTACAGTAATCAATCAGATATTTATATATATACATTGCAAATCAATATTGGTCTAAAGCCACTAGGATCTTTTAAAGTTCTTTATTTTATAATGAGAGTTAAGAATGTACCATTTAACCCTAACCAAAATTTAGGAGTTGTCTAGATTCCTCCACCACCACATGCACCTCCTCACCAAGGAAGCATATTTAGGATTTAAAAAAATCTATAGTAAATTCATCTAGCCTTGTAGATTTGTTACATTGAAATGAAACCATCGCATCTTCAACCTTTTTTATTGATATCTCCCTTATAAATGCACCATTCTGATATTTGGTTACTAGATTGCAGATGTAGGTCATGACCTTTCTTATAGAATTTTTCCTATTTTGGCATGGATCTAACATAATCCCACCATAAAAATACACTAGTTTTTCTTCAATCTCCCCGTATTTAACATTTCTCTTACTACCCGTACCCATAAGAGACAAAATATGATTATGGTGTCTATGCTTACTCATAGACTTTTGGAAAAGTGAAATATTTTTCCCCCTTCCTTAACAACAAAATTCTCAATTTTGTCTTCCAAGGATATTATTCTTGTTTGCTTCTATGCTCCAATTTGTTGATTGTAGAGCTTGCCTCAACCAACTGGTCATCAAATCATCCTTCCAAAATCATTCTTATTCATCTATCTTTCATTTGGTCCTCGAAAATTTGTCTTTTTTCCACAATGTTACTAAATTCCTTCTTGCTCCAAGTTCTAATATTGGCCTAAGTTCTTTTAATTTCAACTAGAGAGTGCATCTTGTTTCTACCCCCCACCAATTTATCCTCACGAAGACTATATTTATCACCAAAATCTAGATCTTGGAGCCAAAACCACTCAAAATGAAAGGGCTTGTTCTAAGGGCCTTCTTTCAAATATATCTCGAGATGAGCATGATAATGGCTTGAACTAAGGCATGGGAGAATTGTGGCTTCTACAAAAATATCCTTCTCCATCACCTCTTCAGACACTAAGAATATTTCTAGTCTACTGAAAACTTGGTGTCTACCACCTATTCAATTGTTCCAAGTGCAAGTCCCATTTATATTATTGATGTCTACTAATCCCATCTTTTGGATGAAATCTTAAAGAAACTTGGAATCCTCATATAATCTCCTAATGGCACCATTATTTTCATCCAATGATTTTATTAAGTTGAAATCATTACCAAAAACCCATAATGGTTCATGAATAAACTTCCTATTTTGCTTAAGAGTTCCGAGGAATGTCATTTTCTCACTAGGGACATGCGGGCCATAAACTGTTCTTAAGCCTACTTTCTCTTTTGAGCGTAGGTACCTGAAGCTTCCAAAATCAATCCAAGGGCATGCTTTCTAGTCTTGAATTTTCACTTCTAGAGGTTCCAAAACACTATAAGGCTTCATGTTCTACCATTTGCATCTAAGGCCATTTTTTGAACCCCTTCGAGCACTTTCCCCCTATTTCTTGGATCATTTCCATTGATACCTCGGTTTCTTGTAAAATAACTAAGGAAGCATTCTCTATGTCAATCCTCTTTTTCAGGAGTTCTTATTTCCCTTTGCTACAAATCCCTCTAATATTCCTCGAATTGAAATTCATTGAGAAGGGTTTTGAGAAGAGGGAAAGATTTCCTCTAGGGCCATAACCTGACATGATTTTATCAACTATTCATCTACAATTTGAAGGGATTGTCTCAAAAAATTTCTTCCTTTTCTCCTAACCTCTTTTACTAGTGGTTCTTTCCCTTTCTCCTTCATGTCGTTCGAGATCCACATTCTACTATTTTCAACTTCTCATGAGCCTCCTCGACTTTTCCAGTGCATATAAACATATGCATATAATTCTTTCTGATCAAGATGAAGCTCTAAAAAATCCTACTTTAGCCAATTATTGATTAAAATAACTAGGAATTCATCTTCCTCCTTCATAGAATTAATTTCCTCTTTCACCATAGTAAAAAACTCTCCAATCCATGGAAAATTTAGAAAACATTATGGTTGTCTATGCTCATCCAGAGTATTTCACTTGGAATTTTTCTTATCATGAAGGAAATCCATATTTCATTCTATCATGGTAATTTCCCTCAGCAAGGAAAAATATTTTTCCATATCCTTCAAGGTTGTGAAGGTTTTCCCATCCTCCATGACCTTTTCTTTTTTCCTTGGGTTTTTTCACTTGATTATTTGTACACCTATTTGGCACATTTTAAATCCATTCACTCTCTCTTGATGACCTATCCTATGCACCTCTTTCTTCCATAATGGGAATTACTGATATAGATGGCCATGCTCATGACAACAATGCCATTTGAGGAGAATTTTTTTATTATCCAAGGTTTGTGTCCATAGTCCATCCTGTACACAAAATATATCGACTCTGGAAGGGGTTGAGAAGTGTTATTATACATGTAAGTCCTCACATAATACATGTTTCTGCCTCTTGTTTTAACTTACAATTTTATATAAATTACCTATTGAGTTCCCAATACCTTCCAATATTTCTAAAACCCAAAATTCAGCTAGAAGGGAGTATAGTCTTACCATACAGAAACTACCAGGAATTCTTCCTTGTCTGGGTTGAAGTGTTCCTCCTAGTGTCTCATATGCAGGTCTACATTGTTCATAAAATAGGGGCCTCCCTCAAACCCTATTTTTATCCTCCAAGGTCAAAAAAATAACCGTGAAGAAACCCTTTCGAATCCATGGCCCTTCATCTATTTCCTATGTTCCGCCAAAATTTTAGGGGGGATAAAAAATGTCAAATTGTTCAACCCCTTGCGAATGTACCTTCCTCTTAGTCTTAATTTCCATTGTGCTCCTAAAATCGGGGATTCCCTCGAGCTACTTCCACCTAAAGCATTATCAAAACTTCCAAAACCATTTTGTTGATTTTCGCCCACTGTAATTTTGTAGGACGGGTCCCCCCTGTGATGACCCAGGGTAACTTGTAATTTGAATAGTTACTATGGTAAAAATTGTATGAGTGAAAGACTTGATATTACTATATGACATTGTTAATTACGAAAATGAATATATCAGATTATTTTTACATGTGTATATTCATGAAATGCTGGCAGCCTCCTGGAGGGGGATTTTCTATTAAAAGAAAATAAAATCAGTTATAAAACTGAAAGTAACTGCTTCTCACCCAAAGGGAAAAGCCTTGGGAGGAAAACCTCTGGGCTATTGAGGAACAGGCGAAGAGAGAAGAATTCCAGGAGAGAGCAGACAAAGAAAGAGGTTAAGTCTGGTAGAGACCAGATAACCCAACACAGGAGTGCATGTGTCTTGTTGAGGGCTGTAGGCCTGCAAGACTGCTCGGGGGGGAGAATCCAGTGTGAAGTGGATCTCAAGGTTGGGAGGATAAGAGCAAAATCATTGCAGGTGAATCCCTGAAGAAGGCACGACGGTAGCAGATTGCCAGGTATGCATTCCTAAAGAGCTCTGACTTGAGTAACAGGTGAAGATAGCATACAGACAGGTTCAGGTATTTATGTTTCTTTATCTGGTTATTAGATGCTACAGTTATCTAGTAATCCTTTTTAGACATTAAACAATGATAGTTGTAGCTGTTATATATGGTTAATGCATATAGTCTATCCTGCAGAACTAGTTTTTGTGATTAAATTCATCAATATAGAAACTGTGGAAATTAAACAATATGCCTTTACCAGGCTTAGACATCACGGGTCACAAGTATAAAACCCTGTGTGTGGCAAAAAGGGTTCGACATGCATTCATTAATTCGAATGCAAGCCTTAACCCTACAGCCACACTAAAGAGGACATAAAATATGGTAATGAACTTGAATACTAAACCTGAACCATATAATAGCTCGACTAATGATGCATATTAAATATAGCTACTTAGAAAATAATGGAGCGTCTTGCCGTATAGAATAACTTCAAACTAAAGAATCGACAATCATACGAAGTTCGAAACAGAACAAATCCTTTATTGTGGTAAGCCCATAGGGCATTAACTTCATACGCATGACCATATTAAACTGTAGTAACAGACAGTTGGGTAAACCCCGTGGAATATCACTAGCGTATGAATGAGAACATTAAATTGAACATCAAATAAACAGAAGCTGCATAGATATAGCCGGCAGTGTAATAACAAAATCAAACGTTAATCCATTAAGAGGCCGTAGCCGAGCGTAAGATGTTCAATACACAGGTAAACTATTCACAATATTTGCTTCAGGAGTCCGATAAGGGACTATAGCCCAATAGAAAGGCGTAACAAAAAAAGTAACATAAGGGTTCTATTAAACATGAAAAATAATTGAATATATGAACTCTAAATTAACTGTATCAATTCGAAACAGAGATTTGAACTCAGTTCCAAGTACCCATTTACACAGACTTACAAATGGCTTGTAGCCGTAAACAAACATAGCTAAACCTCAGGGTTTCACGAGATACAGGTCCGGCATGGGGAGGGGCCGCCTGTAAATCGCAACCAGGGCTTCAACAAATAATATCCAGACCTGAGAACACATGAATAACAAGACATAAGTCTCGTTTCGGCCTGTGGAAACCTCCATTCCACTTAACAACAGATACCCTCTACATGACAATGCTTACAAGAATGATGACTCACCCGGAATGACCGTGGACCAGCACACTCTCCTTGCAGGTAGTAGAAGCTGTAAATTCCAAACCCTCCTGCACAGAAAATACACCATCGTTAACTGGAATAGAGGAAAGCAAAGGTTCAATGAGCTACATAATAAATTGTCAAAGTGCAGGACTGTAAACCTGTATATTATTGCTATGGACAGAGAGGATCATACCCGAGAGAGAGTGGCAGAACTGGTGCGGTGCGGAGGAAGTTCTGCTGAGCTGAGGTTCGCTCTGGATGAAAATGAACTGAGGCCGAAGAACCCGGTGGCTTATATGATGCCGACCAAACCCTCGAACCAATCTGAGCCCTACAATTAGATGGAATGATCACCATTGTTCGTATGAGCGGGAAGGCTGGCGCGAAAATCATAGATGTACAACCCTCTGAACGTTCACATGGCCTCTTTCCACCTAGCCACAGGATGGATGAGCTGGATTAACATCCGCTTACCACCTAGTGCCGTGTTAAATGAACAAGTATTCAATACATTAAGGTTGTTGCATAAGTGCTGGAGCAGGTAAGGTGTAACGTAACTATACACGCGTCAAAACCAATATGTTGGTAAGTCATAACCTGTTAATACAAAGTGGAATAAGTTTTGTGCATGAATTATAATGTTATACCATGGTGCCGAATCCCTTGTGGTCAAGGTGGGAAAGTGACTTGTAGGGGTTAGGTAATAACAAATTTTTTTATTTCTGGTATAAGTTAGAATGTGGTCGTGACACCCCCGCACCATGGAATTCATGATTGCCTCTCAAAATCCCTGCAAACATTCATCCCCCACGTAAATCTAACCAATTTTTTTATGTATAATTGAAATCTAACAGAGAAACATACAAACCATAGAACCAACATTCCCCATGATGAATTTTTCTATTATTGATTTGTATTCTCATTAAAAGTATAAAAAATGTTAGTATTAACTTTAAAATAATGTTAATATTAGTGTTAATTTTATTATTAACATTAATGTACCATCGATCATTGATGTTATTATTAACATCAATGTTAATTACATTAATGTTATTAGTAATATTAATATAACATTAGTGTTAGTATTAATGTTAATGTTACTATAAACACTAATGTAACATCAATGCAATGCCTAAAATCCATTTGCAACAATGAATTATGACTAGCTGTAAACAAGTAAAATGGATAGTAAATATAAATTGAACAAGAGATTATGAATTTCACTATTTTACCTTAAAATATGGTTTATGACATGTTGACGGTGCTGGACCCACCAATGTGTTAGGGGCTCTCCCTGATAAGAAGTCTGAACTAGAACTCAGATTGTTCGTAGTAGGAGTCGCAACAGTGGGTAGTATGATATCGCCTTGACTTTGATTACGTGCAAAGGTAAGCAATATGTCCTTTTTGACAGTAAGGGTGTGATCTTGCAGCAAGTCAGGGAGGATGCATGGAAAGGCTCTAACACACAGAAGGGGAGAGTAATGCACCCCTTAGAGGACTATAATAGTACGCAGCGTGAAAGGGAACACACGAGCTGAAAGACATCACAAGATGGAAAGCAGAATAGTCGAAAATCCAAAACGATGAGTTCAACTAACAACACGCTTTGATAAGATTCATACAAACATATACATAATATTCCATACATACATGCGTATGTTACAACCACATACATTGTTAGAGTAATAGTCAAGCTACAATAAAAATACATGCATGAAACATGCTAGCTATGTTATATTAAAAGAGTGAAAGATCCAATCATACATACAACCATGAAAGCCACTAGCCCCAATAGTAGAATGTTACAGTCATGCTGCCTACTCCTCCAAAGAGATGTACTCGCTCTGCACTGTGGAGAAGCCAAGGCTTGTTACAATACACCCCAAGCTTTCTCTAAGTTATACCTATCAAAATCTTGGCTCCGAAAAGCCCTTACAATAAGTTATGAGGTTCTGTATATAGAAATGGGTCGGGTGACCCTTGACAATCCCCTCTGTGACTCCTTATCTACCCTCATGAATCTTCAACTTACACATGATTGTTTACATTTAACTATTGACACTTGGTCTTTCACTTTACACATGTTTACAATACATCCTACACATGTACCTATGTGAGACAAAAATAGGCTTGATTAAGCTATACAAGACATCACTGAGACTGAGACAATTGTGGGAAGACTAACTCATCGACATCCTCTTGGTCATCATTGGTGGAAAATTTATTTCAAGCTTGGTAATCTGCTACGCTTTCTGCATACTTCATGGTGACATCCTTTTTAAAGTGAACATTCACCTCCGTAGCATCTAGGTACACCAATCTGGCACTTCTGTCCAAATCATCTTGTAGCATGCACATCATGGTCTTGAGTGCAGCTAGACCAATGACATACTTGTGCATAGTGTCTGCACTCATATGCAAACATGCAGTAGTGGGTATGCGAATCAACTGCTCAAAGTACATGTCTAGCTCTTGTCAGACTTGGTTCTTTGCTTTTGCCTAGGTGAGTGTGCCAATGGATGGGATTGCATGCATGCACACAATGACATCCATGCTCCTAAACAATCATGCATGTGAAGCCTGTGAGCTGGTGATGAGTTGTGGGAGTGCCTCATAGTTCTGGATCTGACTCCAGATGTGTGCCTTCAACTCCACTTCATTTGGCTTCATTATCTTTGGCAAGTACAACAGGGATCCCTTGTACCTCATTGTCCATATCTCCATGTGATTGATAGCAATTTGTATGTTTGTCAAGATGCGTTATCTCCTAACACAACGTTGTTTCCAACCATTAAGATGGACAACTAACTTATGCATGGTGATGCACCTGAAGGACAACTTCCACATGAATGTCTTGAGAGATGATTCTACATCAAGTATCACTTTCCTTTGCTATGCTCTAGGAGTTGTAGCTTTCTCTTCTCTTTACCTGAACGCTTGCAATTCCTTAGCCATGCACTCATTCTCAGCTATCAAAAATATAACACTTGAGTTGGTGTCTTTAGGATGCCTGTGTAGCATCCGCCAATGAAAATAGATGTCTGCGCATATTGGACACAATCACTCATTCTTGAAAATGCAGAGGAGATGCATGGACATCCATAGTGGGCACTCTATACGACTGAACAACTCTGTGTTGTGACTCGTCAAAGGATATGGTGTGTACATCTGCTTCTAGATTATCCTCACGGATTTCAATGTCTCCTTGATCACTTGGGACTTGCTCTGCTCCCGGATCTAGTGAGGCTTGTGGAGTGACCTATGGGTCCTTAGGCATGAGTTCTGTATCCCGATCCTGCTCCAGCTGAACTACATCCGTGTCCATCTTCTCCAACATGTGTTCAATCTCCTAAGAAAATTCCAGCTCCTGCGATTGCTGACCTTGTTTGTTATCTGCTAGCTGTTCTGATTTAGTAACCTATATTTGTGCAGTTTCATCAATGTGTACATGTTGCACTTCCTATTTTTCATGTTCCTTCTATGCTTCCTTTTCCCTTCTACATAACTCTTTTTCTTCCCTTAGTTGTTGCTTCACCTCTTACAACTTCTTCTCTCCCTCCTCTAGTTTCTGCTTCTTCCTCTATCTTTACACATTCCTTCTATTGTGTTTTCACTTCTTTGCTTCAATATCCAAATTTGTTCTTACTACAAGTAGATCTTCCTTGAACTTGTAGCTTTTCTCTACCTTTACGTTGTTGGAAATCTTGCTTTTGCCTTTGTCATGCATAGGCCTGCTACTCTCTTCTACTGGTGTAGTTGCTTCCCTGTCAAGTGTTGCTGCCTTCTATGCTACTAATCATTCTACAACCACTCTAACTGGTTCATTGAGCCTTGAGGAGTTATAGAAGTATCTCCATGGGTCCTCCTCAGGCCAATGACATGCCCCGTGGATCTATGGATGATACACTCTCTCATAGTGGTTTTTCACAAAGCAATGTTTGTCATATGGATTGAAACTTTTGGTGCCGAAGGTGAACCTATTGAATTCCTCCATCTCAACCTCTCCTTGCTTGAGACTCTCTATCTTATACAACCCAATCCACAAAGGAAGAGTAGGCCAAGGTGCCTTTTTCTTCCTGTGCAGTCTCACTGACAACCATGTTGAGATGTGGTATGCAACCTCTTGCATGACCAGTTTGTCCATGGAAAACTTTGGTACAACATGTGGAGCCTTCTCCACATTGTACATCTGGATGAAGGTGCCAAGGGGTGAGGCGTACCAATATTCTATGTTAACTAATGCCTCCATGACTTCCTATGACATGCAAGGTGGATCCTGCTCAAAGATCATCCTATACACTAGGGTGAGGAAGTGGTTCGATAGTTGTAGTATAACTCCACAAAAGCTTCACTCAGATAACAACATGTAATAGATGTGCACAAAGGTTTTTGAAGGTGCCCATTCACAACCCAAGTTAGGGAACTATTGATGGGCATAGAATACACCTAGAATGTAGGAAGACATGAATAGCTTTTCCTACTGACACTTGGGCATATGCCTAGCATTTCTTACTCATCCCTTTAGCTAGAGAGCCAACATTTCAAACCAATTGAATGGTGTTCCTTGATTCGCCAGCTGATCCAACATAATCACCCAACTCTACGGGAAGGTTTATGTACTCTCTTGGCCATATAAGTGGCATGTGAAGATGACCAAGAAATGATAAGCCTTCTACAGTGCCTTTCTCTTATATACATGGTTGGGTGCTGTCCTAAAATTAGACGGCTCTCTTACCCAACCCTTCAAGATGTCTCTTGAGTTTGCATTGTTGTTAGGATTGGTGAAGAGTGCATCCATTTTGTTCGCCAGCTGCGAAAAAGTGATGCATCTCCTAAAAGTCCTCTACCCTGAAGGTAGAAAGTTTCATTCCATTGAAAATGCTCAGTACCATTGTCTCTGGATCAATATGCAACACAATCCAGTGAATCATGTCGGCGCATGGAAATGTCAGATACCTACATGCAACCTGGTACATACCTGACTTGTGTATGTTGACATAGACTTTGTGGTCCTCCAGATTCTCCTCAAAAGTGCCGGAAAAGATGTCATTAATGTCTTTCCATTTGATCTTGATATATTTTTCTATGAACAACTTAGTATCTTCATATATGGGCAAGCTCATAGACACTTGCTTGACCACATCTCTAGTTTTTCTCTATATGGTTTCCTTTGACCCTGCTCTCTTAGAAGTCATTGTACCTGTACTATTGAGAGACTAATGAACACCTATGATACCTGGACATAGAGGAAAACATGGAAATAAAAATTTTAGTTGAAGACCAAAAGCAACACAAGGACTGACATGCAACACACCTGATCGAATCACTCAGAAAATTGTGCAGTTTTCTTTGGGAGAGGCTGGGAGACTAATTGTGGGAACTATGTATATCATAGTCAAGGATTCCAATGAGCTAAATATATACTAAAACTATGCCGAGAATAGTCCATCTTGGCCTTCTAAGGACTAGAACTGTGCAATGCACACTGCTCCCCAGGAATTTGCACTGTGTAATCCTGGGAGCTAACTGAGGCACTCTCAAAAATGTGTAGAGCACATCCTGGGAGGCCAATGTGAGGCAAGATCTATGTAATTATTGGGTAGAAGGAAATGCCTTCCATCCCATAAATGTATAGTGCAAGCCAGGCAAGGAAAGGTCTGGGCCAAGGCAGCTCATACCTACCGACGAGTGACTTAAATTAGTAAGGACTGAAAGCATGTGCAAAGCTAGTGCAAACATGAATGAATGAAAATGCATGCGATTATGGTAAGTGCAGGATTCAGTAAGATGGGAAAACATTGAAGTGTGTGTAAAAAGTCACTACGGCGGTGATCATTAGTGCAGAAATAGTGTCATGCATGCGACAATAAGGAAATTCAATGCAAAACTCAAAACAACACTTATACAAGCTAACATGCATTGAAATGATAGAAAGCGCTCAATAAAACCAAGAAAAAAATAGTCACACAAACTGAAATGTAAAAAGTAACAGAAAAGCAACAAAAGACATGAAAAGCGAACTTACCCAAAAAACATTTTTATGAGTGTGTTGAAGGTTCCTAGATGCATTGGGAATGTTAGAGCTCCAAGATCGAAAGTGAAGAATGAGATCTGAGGAGTCAAATAAATACCTTTGACAAGATCAAGGCTTATGACGTGTATGCCACAAATCTAGGAAAAAATGACACCTAGTAGGAGGTTTCTAAAATAGATTTCTGCATGAAACCCCCAATTGCTAAAAATAGATCATTAAAATCTAGGGATGATTTTTAGTTTTTTTTCCTTTTTTTCTTTTTCGAAAAAAATGTCCATGCATGAAAGGAACAATTTCACAGTCTTGGAGGGAACCGTGAACCTATGAGCATGTGCAACAGTCAGCAAGCCATGGAATGACTTCTGCGTAGTTTCTAGGCTAAGTGGCTCTGAATGCCCCTAAATATCTCCGCAATTTCTAGACTAAAGCTAAGGCTACCAGTCAAAATTGCACAAATTTTGAGCAAAAACATGATGATGAGATGTTCTGTGAAATTTTCTTGGGGAAGGAAGCATGCCTACTCTATGCAATTCTTGAGAGTAGTGCTGGTTTTCAAGATGCACTACACAACTCCAGAGAGCAAGGTTGGTTTCCCTCCAGTGCTACGCAGTTTTCCAGGTTAGCAGAACAACCACTTTGGGAGAAAGTCACAAGAGGTTATCTTTCGAGTTAAAGACAAACAAGTTAGCGAACACAAGTTGTTATGTCAAAGAAACTCAACTGAAAGCATAAGTACCTTGGTAGTGCAATACATGCTTCTAAGGATAGTTTGTAGGGAGGGTCCAAAACGAAGCTAAGGAAAAATTTTGGAGGATGGTTGTAGCTGCTACAACATTGGCAACACACTACTAGAGCTCCATCTCTCTTAATGCACCTTGCTTCGTGAAAAGAAAATCTAACTCCTCCAGAAGTATTTCTTGATTCTTCAATCATCACGGTTTCCACACTAGCGTGAGTGAAAGATGTAGCACTTTCCATTCTCTTGATCGGTCAGCACACATTCCAAGAAAAGTCAACTTAGTTTTTTTCATTGGGGATGAGGGGTATATTGGTGCACAAATAATATAGCTGTCATAGTTTAAGTTTCATCTCTGGTGTTGCTCTGCTACTGGCAGGCCTGGACAGTACCCCGGAGGAGTCACGTAGGAACACAAGCATCGCTCTGCTCCCAGTGAGCATAGTCAGTACCTCGATGGATTTACTTGCATTACCTCTCTATGCAGGAAGCCTTTCTCTTCTCTCATCTTATTCATTTTTCATTTTTTTCTTCATTTTTCTCAAAGAACTCTACATAGGAACTTATTTATTTCAGAGGCAGAAGAGGGATCCCATCAAATTAATAGTAGAAGAGGTTGTTCCTTTAGATAATTATGTTATACATACCTTTCACATACTTGTTAATATTCTCCCCCTAACCTTTCTCTACTTGACTTAGCTGACAAGGGTTAACCCAAAAACAACTGACTAGAGTAGGTGGTACTAGTGAGAGCGTTAGTGTTGTGTTTTAACGAAGATTCACTTTGAACATAATGTATTTTCCATTTGTGTATCATTGACTGAAGACAACAAGTTTTGCATAAAGAGTGAGGACAACATATAACCAAGTGTTGATAGCTGCACAAGTCCTGTTGCACTTTAACTTGCTTTTCTTAAGAGTCACACACAGTTTCATGTGAAAAGCTAACCAATGGATGTAAACAAGAAAAAAATAATAAATCAAATATCATAAGAAAATACGGTAAATAAAGCGATTAAGAAAAGAAAGAAAGAAAGAAAAAAAAAGGTAAGAAAACAAGACACAAAGCAAACACTACTCCTACTCCTAAGCTAATGGTGCATGGGCCTAATCACGTGAAGTGATATTTCCAATGAAACTACCGATGCATTGGTTGACCCATGTTGGTGAAGGAATGGTTCATGAAAAGGGTGGTCATGCTAACCAACAAACATGAAATATATAACAATCAACACCTACAAACTCTGAGTTTGAATGCGTCGACTAAAACGAAAAGAGTGAAAGTGCAAGACAAACATTCTGTGGAGTTAACATGGTGTTGTGACACACTGCGTGCAAATGATAAGAATGCACACTCTTTTGACTATGACAGAAAAGAAAACATTATAAAGAGAGACAAATTATGCTTTGCAAGTGTGCTTGTTGTGTATGATTCCTCTACTGCATGAGCAATGGGATCATGTGATATAGACAGAGGAAGCAAAATTTGTATATTGGATTGATCTTCAATCCATAGAGATGAGGGATGCGGAGCCTTGTGTGGTTCAACAATTTCCTTATTAAAAGTGTCAGGACAACGAGGGCTTGACATGACCATCATCTCAGGTAGAAGTGCCTCGACAATCTGCGGGGTTTCCACTTCATCGACAGATAGATCATCATAAACGGGTGGCTTTAAAAGACCAACCATGATTTAATCAACATTGTGATCGAATATAGGAGTAAAGAGATCACGATAGCTATGATCAGAAAAATCAATGAGTTCATTGGCATCCTGATGGTTTAATGAATCATACAAAGGGGTAGATGAGAAGCAAGAATGTTCACCCTCTGTGTTTTTGAAAAAAGTAGATGCAAAATCGAGTGGGTTCTCAATGAAAGATTTGTCCTCTCCACTGTCAAATGATGGATTACCATAGGGTGCATTTTGTGAATGAACCAAAGTAGATGCATCGGGAGATGAATTTCCACAAATAAAATCATAGATAGCAGCATCACCACATATGTGAGGAAAAAGAAGAGGAGACTTGGACAGAAGGAGGTCATCCTTCACCGTGGGTTCATGTTCAGATTCCCAGTTATACTAATCGTAAATGACATCGCAGGTTGGTTTTGCAACATCAACTCCATTGATAGCTTGATCCTCATTCACAACAAGTTGGATTCTGGAATGGAAGAACACAAGACAGTGCAATCTAGAGGATCAGCAAAACGCAGAGATGGAGGTTGAGGTAATAAGTGCATATGAAAACCCATGGGCTTCCCGACCAAATCACTGCAGAAATTGAGAGTAGTGTGGGTGGGAGGATGTGACAGTTCAACAAACTTGTGTGCACACTCTCCCACATCACTCGATGGGGGTGGAGCTGTTTGATGAGAGAAAGGTGGAAAATCACTTGTGACACAGACTGTTTCTACTTGAGATTGTGCAAATCCATTACGAAAGTATGATAAGAGGGGTTTTAGTTTTTTATTTTTCTTTTGGATTGATCGATTTGATACAAACATACTCAAATATTTCAAAAATATATTGGAAAGGAATCTTACTGTTCGGAGCTTCAAGAGAGAGAAGATGGAAGAGATCCAAAAATTCCACTACACATTCATGTGGGGCCTTCCATTGTTGTAACATTTTTTATTAAGTGCTTTAGGATCAGGATGGTGAAAAATAGATTCTATTTGACCATTGAATTATTTGAATGAGTGCACGGAGTTATGAGGTAGTACGCTACACCATAGTAGCCAGTAGCTACAAAGTGTGTGTGCGAGAAGCATAGAAACATGTGTTTCATTAAGATCTTCCAAGCTCTCCATGAGTGCATGAAATTCATCCAAGTTATAAGGCCATGCTACTTCGCCTTCACCATCATATGTTATTTATGACAAGTCTTCCCAGAACACCCTCTCGACTTCAAAGATATATCTGTTGGGCAAACATTTCAGAGGTTGAACTGTAACAAACTCTATGATAGATGTGCAAAGATTCAAAATAGATTGTGAGGACTCAGCTTGTCCTCTGGCCCTCCTTCTAGCGCCATAAATTTTGATGGTGCTAGACCCGCCGGCATGTCAGGGGCTCTCCTCAGTAAGAATTCCCAACTAGACCTCAAACCATTTGGAGTAGGAGTCCCAACAGTGGGTAGTACGGTATTGTCTTGATTGCGATTGCTCGTAGAGGTAATCAATATGTCCTTGTTGAAATAAAGGGTGTGACCTTGCGGAAAGTTAGGAAGGATACATGGAAAGGCTCTAAAACATAGAAGGGGAGAGGAGTGTTCCCCTTAGAAGCTTGTAGTAGTACGCATCTTGAAAGTGAACAGACGAGCCGAGAGACATAACAAGATGAAAATAAGAATACTCAACAATCCAAAGTAATGAGTTAAACCAACAACATGCTTCAATAAGATTCATACATTCATATACATAATATATCCATACATACATGCGTAATTCAAAACTACATACATTGTTAGAGTAACCAGAATAGTCAAACTACAATAACAATACATGCATGAAACATGTTGTCTATGTTATATTAAAAGAATGAAAGATCCAATCATACATACAACCATGATAACCACTAGCCCCAATAGTTGAATGTTATAGGCCCTATTGCCTACTCCTCCAAAGAGATATACTCACTTTACACTGTAGAGAAGCCAACACTACAACAAAATACGTCATTGTTGAAGGTCAAAAATGTCACCATAAGCTCATTGGTGACAGTCAAAATGGCTTCTGTCACCAAAAATTGAATATCACCAAAGGTGGTGTCATCAAAAGTATACGTGTTGTGGTGACATTCAAGGTCCATCACACATAATTATTATAATGACGAACAATGACCATCACCATTTCATATGAACATCAGTGATTTATGGTGATGGACCTTTCATTGCCCTCACTATTGATGCATATATATAGCGATGTTCATTGACCATAAACATTTCATATTTTAATGAGAGTTGAAAAATGTCGCCATATGCTGATTAGTGATGATCAAACTAGCTTCTATCACTAAAAATTAAACATATACAAAGGTCACGTCACCAAAAGCATAGGTCTTGTGGTGACATTCAAGGTTTGTCATGAATAATGATTATAATGATGGATAGTGACTGTCACCATTTCATATGAAAATAGTTATTTATGGTGATGGGTCTTTCATGACCCTCACTATTGATGCATATATGGCGACATTCATTAACCTTCATCATTTCACATATAAAAAAATGACTTTTTTTTATATTGGTCCTTTAATGACCCTCAGTATTGAGACATATAAAGGGAAAGATAGTGATCATCACCCTTCCCTATGAATGTTAGGGTACGATGTAATCAAATGACGAACCACCTGCTCTAAGCAGGTGCTCTTCCATTGAGATAGAACCCTTCAAAGAATTAGACCTTAAAATTTTATCAATTCTAAATTCTACAAATTTAATTAAATTATAGAATTTTGTAAAGTATTGTGGATTTCATTGCCTCAACAGGCACAAACAACTGCCAAATAGATGCAAAAAATAACTAGTTTATAACAAGGAAGTAATTGTCACATGGTTAATACACTCAACCACCTAAAAATAACATCAAAGCTGATTGTTTAAACTTAAGACTAACCAAAGTACCCCATTTTTTATGGTTCCTCTGATACAAGTTTGCGGGTGAAAGAAATCACAAAAGAACTTGAAAATTGTATACAAGTATAGCAAAAATTGACAAAAATAGGCATTAGGGTTATTATATTTTTCTTTTGCAATGTTGGTTTTTAATTGCTTTTCATAGCCAAGTTAGCTCTTTGTTAAACCATTCTTGGTTGAGTTAGTTGGTGCCAAAAAAGGGCTTCCTCCTAGTGTGTTTTGGCACTTGTTAAGATCCGTTAAACACACATGGTGAGCGAGAACAAATAGGAAAGATAAAACATGCAATACATTTTTATTAACAATAGATGTACATTTATAGTACAATATGGTGACCGTTGGGATTCACATCCCAAGGTCCCTTGGACTACTTAGTCTGTTTATCTTCCACACTAACCCATTTAGGATTAGGTGTCCAACATTCCCCCCCTTAATCTGAAGGGTTATGTATGAGTCCAAGAAGAGAGCTGTAATACAAAATGTGCAAAAATGCATGGCAACACTAGGATGAATGTGCTCTATGAAATGTTGGTATAAAGGGCGGTGGTTTAAGGATGGCCACCAACACTGGAACGCTTTAGTGCCAGTTCCCGAAACTCTTCCAAAAACTGGCAAGAAGCTTGAAGTCTTCTGCTAGAGGAAGTGATGCTCAATTTTGTTCCCGGAACTCTTCCAAAACTGGCAAGAAGCTGAAGTCTTCTGCTAGAGGAAGTGTCCCAGATTGCCAACTGAAGGCATGTTTAGGCATCTTTGTCTCTGGATACAACTTTGAAACTGGTGTGGCAGGTTGTGGCTCAGGCTTACTTGATGTGGCTTTGAAGCTTGTAGATGACCATCATTCCCCCCCTGTCAGATACAAGGTGAGATGATCGAGAAAACTCAACTGCAAGACTGTTCAATATTATGGAACAGGTTCTGACATGTGTTTGGAATATCTTCTTGGTTGTTGATGCCCATTGCCAAGAAGCGATCCATCCAAGATGAATCTTTGTTCCTGCAGGACGTTTGTTTTTGAAGCATCTGTTTGAAGAATGACTAGGTTTATGACAGTGCTTACATGGATGAAGATCAAAACAATGATCTTTCAGATGGCCAACTCGGTCACAGTGTTGGCATTTCATGATCTGTTGATGTTGTTGTTGTGGAAGAGGGGCAGAGTCTGGAACAACTGGAGTTGAACTATCATGAAGAGCAGGTGAACTGTCATGAATGAATCTAGCACTCTGAAACTGAATGGGCTTGGCATAGTCTGGAATATGAAAGGACAATTCCTTGTCATATCCAAGACCAGTTTTGTGCTTGTTGTGGACAAGCTGTTCCCACGGTCTGATGATGGGCTTGGGAAGTGCAGACTGAGATTCTGCATCTGCATGTACAATTGCTGCATTATTAACTTGCTGCTGATGGGTGGTTGTCTCAATGTTCTAAACAAAAACAGGTTCAGAATGACTTCTCTGTTTTAATTCTTCTTTCTGTAGCTTTGTCTCAAGCTGCAAAAACTCAATATTTTCTTGTGCATTTTGCAAGAAAGATTGAATGTTAAAAAGAGTTTCCTTACTGACTTTTATCATCCCATCAATAGTGGAAAAGATTAGACTATTTAATAACTGTAATGCATCATCAATTCTGGTCATTTTCTTCATTATCTTATACGTTAAAGAAACTGATCACAACTATCAACCAGTGAAGAAGAAGCAACAATCGCTGCAATATCCTTTGTAAATGTCAGTGAATGATCAGTGACCTAACATCCTCCTTCAAGATTAAAAAACTTCCAAACTATTGAAGTGTGTGTACACAGCTAAACTTGCATAAATTCGAGCAAAATGCAAAATGACTCTAAATCAGAACATTACAATAGTATTTACTATCATCAAAATTCAGTTTGCATTACTTCTTAGAAACCTAATTCCTTAGGCGATATGTTGCAGTGGCCGGTCAAAGATGTGGCTGAAGATGTAACACTGGATGTTCTCATGGACCATGTTGTTTTGACGAGAGCGAATGAGGTAGAGGAAAGAAGATTGATTTCCAATTCCACCATGGAAGCCTTCTGGCAGCACTCTAGACGGTCTTCAAGAAGTGGTGGTACCTTGATAACAGCAGAGATAAAGTGGAATGAATACCTGTCGTAATATAGCAAGAGGTACAGGAACCAACAATATTCATTATCCCAATGGCAATCATTTCTTTATTGCCATCGATATGGTAATTTTTGAACAGAGCAAAATTTCGACCGATCGCAATTCCCTCAGTGAGCGTAAGGATGGCAGTTATCAATCCCGCCTTTAAAAAGGTTTGCAGATATCGACCCTCGAAAACAAATTGGTTTATGGACAATAGATTCAATCCCTTTTTGAGGTCACCAACCTTTGTGTTGATGGAAGTAATAATGAAGAACAAAAGAAGGCTCGAGAAGAGCTTATCCGTGGCCGAGCATGCAATCCTGGGACTCAGATTCATCAACAGAGCAACCTGTGACAAAGACTTAGATAAACTGTGGGCGGAGGTCGAATGTCGTCTTAACAGTGCTTCAGACTATTTTCTCGAGTGGTTTTCGATTCGAATATTTGGCAATCTATAGCAATGGAAGAACAGTTCTTACAATTCGGAGACCAGAGCACCGTTGACATGATATTACACTTAATTTGTACAGATGGAGGGGCTATGTGGGTGTCAGGAGAACGTAGAAACTAAGTTAAAAATCTTTGATTTCCTATCCACTCCTCTTTACTGTCTCCCTTCTGTAACATAATTATATAATCCATATTTTTACACAACGATTGTCGACTGCACAGATTTGTCTGTAGATTTGGTAAGCTTCCGTCAATTCTAACAATCGAAGAAATCGAGCTGGTTTGAATCTAGGATATGGAGAATCCCAAGCTGTGTTTCATGGCTCTCTCCATTCTCGCCATTCCCATGTTCGTGAAGCCTGCACTTGTTGCTTCCTATCACTTCGTTTTTGTCATGTTTCCCCGCGTGTGTAAGAAGCGCTTGGCGTGGCTGACGCCTTCGATTCTGTATGTGTTCATTAATTGTATCATTCTTGCCATTCTCGCCAATTCAAGCCTGCAATGCAGTTTCAACATAACGGGCAGCTCGCTTGAGGAGCATAAGCCATGGGCAGAGACAGCCCATTATTCAACATATGCACCATAGTTCGGGGTTTCTTAGCTGATGGAACAGTCAACTCTGTTCAACATATTTACACAGAGACCAACACATAACTTTCACTGTAGGAATTACCAACGCAGAGAGCAGAAAAAAAAGGTTTTGCATAGTCTCCAAATCCATGCTCACCACGCCATAAGCTTCCATCTAAAGCAAATATACACCAGCATTGCATACCATCCAATTTAACGCATGGTCCAGCCTCCAACACACCATTTCGACCTCTCGACACATTGCACAGGAAGAGATTTGAGATTAAAAAGGAATCTGAAACTAAATTTGGGAAAATATAGGACAGAGGCGTTATGTCAGAACAGTAAGGGCAACGCTGGACAGTACAGCGCTTCAGAAGAGCAGGGCGTAGGTTACGTAGCAGTATGGCAGTGTTCTGTATGAAGCAGGTAATGGAATATGGAGTAGAGCGCAGGTATAGCGCAGGGATGGCAGAATTAATGGAGCATTACAAAAGACTAGGCCAGCTCTAGTCAGCACTATTCAAGGGAACTTAGACCAGTTGCTCAGGGAAAACAAGCCACGCATCATGGCTCTGATACCATGTTAAACACACATGGTGAGCGAAAACAAATAGGAAAGATAAAACATGCAATACATTTTTATTAACAATAGATGTACATTTATAGTACAATATGGTGACCGTTGGGATTCACATCCCAAGGTCCCTTGGACTACTTAGTCTGTTTAGCTTCCACACTAACCCATTTAGGATTAGGTGTCCAACAAGATCCACCATGCTGGAAAAATATAAATTCCAAAAAAATCAATAATCTATTGAAAAATTCCCAGCATGTTCCTTAAAACCATCTTTTGGGATATTCCCAGAATGATCCTTGCTTTAGATGATAATTGTTTTAGCAAAAAACTACGAGGAACATTAAAAACTCTCCCAAAGTTCCCAAGGTCTTACCTTGCCAAAAAATGATTGTTCCCTAATCATTCGAAAGTTCCCTAGGATTTTGGGTCTTGAGGAATGGATCTCCTAGTAATGGGAATAAATTACCATGTAAATACGGTGAAATTGAAAAGATTAAAGTCATATTTAATTATTATTAGTTTCTTAAGGAATAATTGGCTATTTCAAAGGATATGTTTCACAACTATTTAGTTTTTTTTTGAAACAACCATTATTTCCTTTGAAAGAAGTCAAAATAAATAAAGTAGGAAGGAAATAAAATAAATCAAGTTAGAATGCTGAGAAAATTTCAAGACCACAAACAAAAAATGTTATCTACCATACTACAAGGAGAAGCCAAATGTGACAATTTAAAGAACAAGTATAGGATGTATGTACTTGACAAAAGGGTAGCCTTGATCATATCTCCACTCCAATGTACCAAAACTATATGCATGTCCACATTTGAACTGTGTTTTTTTCTTTGGATCTGTGTGAGTTGTCTTTCTTGTTTATATCTATATTAAAGCCCTGACGAACCCATGACTCAAAGACTTTAGACTTTGCATTAATTTAAAACTGAGGCAACTGCTGAAGATATTTGTATATGCCTTCATAATCAAAATCATTTGCTGCAAAAGAAATAATGGAAAAAGTTAGAATTATAAAAAAACTACTAGCTTGAAAATACATGTAAAGAATCAATAGAGGCACATAAATAAGCATTGAAAGGAGAACCTGCGAACAAACACGCGACGCAAACAAATCCATATTTTTGTTTCAATAATCCTCTGAGACCAAAGTATATTGATAAAGGAAACAATGAATCTCTAGTAATTATCTTGAAAGTAGAACAACAAGGTGAAGCTTTTAAAATAAGAAGTAAAGTTCTTAACAAGGGTGCCTAAAGAGGGAATACATTGTTGCACCATCTTATCAATCGATTTTTTCAAACATGTTATTGTTTGCCTAGGCATCTATAAAAGTATTCTCCAACATTTTAAGGATGAATTTCCCCTTACTTATGTAATTCCAGTAAGGCCTTCAATAAATCACTCTCCATTTAGTACCATTTCATGATATTTTTCTTATCGGTGCAAAAGGAGATATTCCATAAAAAGTTATACACATCAGTTGAATGACAGGAACAATATTATCGTCTGATAAATTAGATTTCCTTGGTTGCAAGCACTAAAGTAATATAGCTAAGTAGGAGTGATATAGAAAGGTACAAAGCATTGCAGGCTTGTGTCATTGGATGTTATTTCTTCTATGTGCGAGGAATAAATTTCATCAAAATGTTTAGGTATTTAAACACTTTAGAAAAATTATTTTAATTATGCATAACACTAGAGGCTTCATTGCATATGTGTCTTGAAAGCAAGTACCTTGGGGAAAGTAGATAGAAGCAAAATGAGAATGAAAAATGGAGTAAGGGAGAGTGTGTGCGAGATGAACTAAAGTTTATAATACAAATAGAGTGAAGGAGAGTGTGAAAGAGAGATTATTTTGTAATAAGAACCTTGGTGATCAAAGAGATGCTCAACATGATTATAATGAATAAAACATAGTCCCAATATAAATGTAGCATAAACAACGTTAAAAATAAGAATACTACATTGAAGAAGATAAAAGAAAAATACAGTAGCAAAAAAACAGGGGGAAATGGTGCATAGAAAATAGAAAACTAAAAAGGTCAAATCTACAGAAAGGTTAACCATGATTTTCCAAGACCTAAAATGAGTTGAGAAAGTCTTTAGTGGGAAATAAAGAAACATATTATAGAGAATCTCAACTCTTATTTTTAAGAGGGAAATGTTGACTTATTTAAAGAGAAGAAAGGGGAAAAACTTTTCACAACACATTATAAATATAAACTTGCATCAGTTAAGATGTGATGGAGATGTTGGAAATAGATTTATATATTTATTTGTTGTGGTTTACTCTTAGTGACTTACTATAAGTTGTAAAAAACATTCAGAGTATCATTGATGCTAAATTGATATTCAGGTCAATAACCATGTACAAAAAGTGGATTCCCTCTACTTTTGCTGTGGAAAATAATTATCAACGAAGTTTTAATACATCTATTCCTCCACGCACAATAAAAATTTGCATGGGAAAAGAGCAGACTAAAAACTATCATAAAGGAGACAACAAAAATATTTTGCGTAATTTCAATCCATTAGCATTATTAAAACAAAATATCGGATATAAAAAAAGGGGGGTGGGGAGGAGAATAAAATAATTAGTAAATAGCTATTTTTTTTCTAGGTAACATATCTAGACACTTACCTTTTCTTCTTCATTCCAAGGATGGTAATAGGGTAAACCCTAAATTATTAAATCATAAAGACAAGTTGATAACTCATGAATAAATCATATTTAACTCGTGAATGATATGTCATAAAATGGGATTTGAATCTTGATGGAAGAGTAACAATTTTTCCTGGAAACCACTTAAACTACTAGTAAATAACTATACACCCACATGAAATACAATGATGCAAAAATGCCAACAAGTCACAATATTCTAATATTCAAATACCATTTTGAGAGCCATCCACAACTAGTATTTATTTTCGATTTTCTAGCATGAAATAAATCTTTTGTGAAACATATATAAATGGAGAACACCTAAATATTACCAGTAAATGTTAGCCATAAGAGATCACATTTTTTTTGGGACGGTGCGGTGGTTGGTTTATTGGCATGTTATCTTTCTTATCTAGTTTCTTATTTCAAGAGGGGTACTTTTGGATACTTATGATAAGGTTCAAGGAGGTAGGCTCCTTTAACTATTTATGATAAGGTTTAAGGAGGTAGGTTCCCCCTATTAGTGGAATCTAGACTCTTAATAAACTATAAATTTATGTTATATCTAACTTACCAACTACTTGGATATACTCTTATTTACCCATTCAACCTAGAGTACAAAAAACAAAGGCAATGATCGATCTTCCTATGTTGTCCCTTGGATATTCGTAGGGACTTTCAAACAAATATCACCGACCCATGTCTCCTACCACTGCCAAGAGGTTATTCTACCTCTACTGAGCTTCATGAAGGCATAAAATTTTCCATAACACTAGTAGGGATTGCATTCAAGTCTCAATAATAGCAACATGTATTTTCTATAATTTCCTCCCACTAGAAGGATATTGGATGAGACAAGCCCTCATCGTAGATTTAATTACTGATCCTTGCATCTTGGATTTGTAATCGGAGTAGTCGAGATGAATCTCTCTAGTCCTGTCAGATTCTATGAGATTTGTCCTTTAGCCCATGCTATTTACAATCTTGTTTGTTGTGGGCATAAGCCAAATCGGCTCAGTTTGATGACAACACTCTAGGTTTGTGTTGTTAATCATGATGGACACAATTATGAGATTAGTACAATTGGGAATAACAAAGGGACAACAACCAAGGTTGTAGCCAATCCTGCTAGCTCTCTCTCAGATGGATATGGATGCCTTAAGGCTGGAGCCCAAATTTGAGGAGAGGGATGGATACTGGGTTCTCAAAGAGGATTTCAGGGTTGGAATCAATCCTTAGGAGAAGGTAAGGTTCCCAATTGATCTATTCCTATTTTGCCAAATAAATTATCTTCTTGCCTATTTATTTTGAAAAGCATTTCATTAACTTGCAGTGGTAATGAGGATTTATTGACTGTTTGTTTGGCTTTGGCTACCTAGTAAGGCAAGACTGGAAGCAAATCCCCATCCATTCTTATTTGCTAAAACCAAGAACTATGGTACTGCGAAATTATTGTCTGCTCAAAACAAGAACTATGGTTCTGCCAATTTCTCTAGGAGATCTTATAAGTGAAGAGAAAGTTAAAATGGATATGGGTATTTTAGGTTATTTGGAGATACTTTGGATATATTTTCTATAATTTATTCATTATAGTAGTTTGTTTATATAATTTATCATATTCTCAAATGTTATCATAAATATCGGATATCATTTTCTTAACATATCAATCTCAATGTATTGTGATCTTTCTGACAATAGGAGTTAAGTGCTACAAGGAGTTTGACACATATCAACATGTCAATTTTAACGAACTATAATATTTCTTATTAGTATAATTGATTTTTATTCACATGGATTATATTTTATTATTAATATAATGGTTGACTTGTTATTTTCTTAAATTCTTAATGTAAATAAGTATATATAAAACAACCGTGTCATGTAATATTCAGGGCCTTTGTACTATTCTAAAATGATTGTTATTAAAAAAATTCATCTACCCCCAACCCCAACTTTAAGTCAAAGTAACACAATGTATGATTTTCTCATCATTTAGAACAAATTTTCCCTCTAATTCAAAGCTCAACTGATTAAGGTAATTAATTGTGTTTAGGAACTTCAATTTTAAAGCTCCACTTAATGTAATTGTGTTTAGAAGTTATGGAAAATGTCTTGCACTTCAAGCATGGATATATGGTTGAAGTGTCTAATGAAATAATTGGAGTGTATTTACTCATGGAGATGATTACTATGTTTAGATTAAGTTAGAGAGCGAGCCCATGAAATTTTTCATGGAGAATGACATTGGAGAACTTGCAAAGAAGCCCTTGGCTAAAATTAACAGTGGGAAGGTTAATAAGGATGATATATATGTACGTATGAAGTGGTTGGATCTCTTTCACTGAAGAAAGCATTAGTTTTGGTGCCCTAATTCAATTCCTCTATGTTATGCCTTCACCTGAGGTTTTGGGTTTTTTTTATTTGGTCAGTGCGAGCCGAATGGTTTTTTGTTCTTTGTTGGTTTTTGAAGATGGGAGATTCATGATGACGCTTAAGATTCCGAATGGAGTGACTACCAGTCTCAAAACTCAATTTTTGGCAAGAATTATTGAAAAATATGGAGCAGAGGGATGCACAGATATAACAATTGAACAGAATTGATAGATTCATGGAGTTATGCTCAATGACATACCTACCATATTGAAAGGGATGAAGGAGGATGGATTGTCAAGCCTACAGAGTAGAATGGAGAACGTTAGAAACCTTATGGGAAATTATTTAGCAGGGATTGATGCTAATGAAATCATTGACACAAGGCCATATAAAAAGGTTCTGACTGACTACATTGTCAACAATGGCAAGGGGAATCCATCCATAACCATCATGTGAGTGTTAAAGTATATTCTACTGGTACCATTCATTTTAGATGTTGAATTAAATTGTGTAAAGGTTGGCTTCTTTTCATTTTGTTTTTGGAAATAAACATATCTTTTCCAGAGAAATAGGTATATTTCTTTTTTGAGTTCACGACAATGTTACATAGGGATCCCTTTTTTTGAAAATTTTGTTGGTGAGTCTCCATATTATAAATTCAAGAGCTCTTAGGTATATTTCTTATTTGGGAAATAGAACCTTTTTTTTCAAACTCTTCTTAGGGAGTCTCCAGATTCTAAGTTAAAGAGGTCATTTTTCTGGTAGGCCACATAAATGGAATTTTTGTGTTGTGGGTACACATGACTTGTTTGAGCATCCCCACATCAATGACCTCACCTACATTCCTATATTAAAAAGTGGGAGATTTGGTTTGAATCTGCTCATTGGTGGATTCCTTAGTCCAAAACACTGTGAAGAAGAAGTTCCACTTGATGCTTGGGTAGCTGTAGAGGATGTTGTAACAGTATGTAAAGCCATTTTGGAGGCTTATAGAGATCTGGGCACCTGGGTAAATCGCCAGAAAACGCGAATGATGTGGTTGATTGATGAGTTGGTAATGCAACAATTTTTGTTATAGAATTTAACTTATTTATCTTTACTATAACATTAGTCACTATGCACATCCTTAATAATTGCTACCAGGAAATATTCACAATTACCTATTAAGATCACTGCTAAACTAGACATAAAATTGGTGTATATCCCCTTGTTTGTAAGACAAGAAACCAATGTTTATACAACTCCTCTGTATTCATTCAAAATTATATTGATTCAAACATATGTACACCATTTAGAGACAGATGCGCACACAGTGAATGTCATTAGGTCTTTTTAGATTTTAGATAAGTAAGATCATTTATATTGCCAGAATTGCCAATATTTGCAAGAATTTGGTCTGCTCAGCATATTGTTTCAAGGAATTTATACTCGAAATTTGAAGGGAAAAGGAATGTTTTGGGAGTTGGTTCAGAGCCATATTTGGACCTTTCCCTCACTTCAATGATTGTTAGGATATATTGTTCTATCAAAAAAAAAATCTCTAAGAAGGAGTTAAGACTCAATGAGACTATATAGGAGGAAGGGTTCTTAGTTGAAAAGATAACTTGAAATTCATTCCACATTCTTTATATCCACATGATTTATATCTATGGAAACACTACTATATTGGATTTTTGTAAGTTATTATCCTAAAAACTAGTATCTTTAATATAAAACTAGAGGTAAGCATACCTAATTAGAAGGATTAGTGATAGTATATGACAAGCACTTGTTTTCTATTGAACCATAAAACCACATTAATGGATATGAGTTACCTCCCATATAGCATGAAGGATTAGAAAGAGTTAGAAAATTCTAGATAATAATGACAGATGGATAAAATAGTGTCAAACCATATTGAAGTTAGAACATCTCTCAAGTCCCAAGTTTTCAGCTAGTTTGTAATCTATCAGTCCTTCGTTGTCAATGCAATTCATAAAATATTAAAATCGGGTTAACCAATGGTTTTCCTATATTTTAAAAAAATGAAATAGTGAAACATGTATTTTAAAGTTGTAGAGTTCATTGAGTGTTGTGGTTGTGGACCAATTTAGAATAAACAAACTTCATGCTTGGTTAGCTCAACTAGAAAGTGGCAATTTTAGGAGATTTATTGATTGTGAAACAAAATGGCAAGGAAATATAAAGCATTATTTTTCTCATAGGGAGAACTTTTCTATAGAGAAGGTAATGTATGGAAGACTTTAATCCTGCATCAACCGGCCTCTCCCTTGTAGAGTTGATAGAGTCTAAAGTTGATCTAGTTGCAAAATTTGCAACCAAAATGAATTTGTATAAAAAAATATATGGAATCCATGGCATTTGGAACTAAGATCGATATGTTGCCTATGCTTACCTATCTCGAGATAGAGATAAAATTGAAATATCCCCTTGCTAATTAATGATTTCATCAGTGTAATAATATTGTTCTTTATTGCAAGAAAGAATATACCATTATCATAATTATACTTCAAGGCAAGAAGCAATATATACTTGATTGCTTCCTAGTATAAGTGAGAGGTATTTCAAGTCAGAAAGTCTAGCAGAAAGAATGTTACAACACAGTCAACGAAGAAATCCAAAAGCTTGTAAGTATTGAGCGATAGCATTCAACCAAAGGACGATAGATTTAAAGGTTTCTAAAAATAAAATAAGCCCGACATTGACATCCAAGTTATGTTTGACAAGTTCTACACGAGTGAAATTCCAATTCTACAACAGGAAAAGAGCCCAAAAAATCTAAGATCTTACCTTATTATTATACTCACTAATATTCTCCTAAAGATTACGCACTTCAGCCTACAAATCAGATTGTTGTTTATTCAGGGGCAAGATGTTTTTCTGCGTCTTCTTAATTTCAGCGTCTAGTGCTTAAGTTAGAGGCTTGTTTGATTGTAACTCTCCCTCAATTTCTTTTAATTATTGTTCTAACTCAGATCCAATAAAAAATAATAAATATGAAAATCTAAGCTAATTAAACTTACAAAAAAATCTAAAGCAAAGAAATTATTTTACATATGAGAATTTGGGTAGAAAAACCTCGATGTTCTTCTCTTCTATCAATAATTCATTTTCAAGTTCCTTGTTATTATAGACATTTTTGGGCACTTCAGCCCCAATCATAAATGTCCATAAACTAAGGGCTCTTAATTCGCTAAAAGGGTTGCTTCACTACCTAAAGGAACAAGGTCACCTGATTACATCATCTCCCAAAAGTTCTCCACTAAAAACTGCTCATAAATGGTCAAAATTGGACCATACTGAAACCTCCATGCAGAGGGTGCGATGCATATCACCTTCCCAATGTATAGGGTGCGATGCATACTGTTTTGCTCCTCTGTAGGGTGCGATGGTCGGGAATGGACAAATGGCAGGGACCAAAATGCGAGGTGGAAGATCATGGAATCTTCCAGAGGCTTCCCCTTTGACACTTGCCACTCCATTTTCGACCAGGGATGAGTAAGAGATCTTCATTCTCCAAGTGGAAGCAGGAACTATCAGAGAGAAGACACTAATCAAGATCCTAAAAGATGACTCACCTCTCTGTAATCATCTATATATGGATCCCTCATCACAGAGATCCAAGGGCTGGAATTTTGTAATCTATAGAGAAGTGCTGTCAGTATTCTTGTGTACATTCACAGTGTTAGGTGATTTTGCTTTGCTTGAGGTGAAAGAAGGGCTTCTTAGCTGGAGGATGATGCTGGGTCAAAGTTGCTCATGGTTGTAATCCTCTAGCTACTTTTATCTGAATAAATCTATTCTTGTTTCCTTCCATATCCTAGTGTATTTGTTTATATGTACTTGTATATGGTTAATGTACATCTGATCCTACATTATTTGTGAATTTAGATCCTTGTTTCTTGCATAGTAGTATGTTTCTGTGATTCTACAGGTCCTTTTTGAAGCGGAGCAGACAAAGAGCGAGTAGAAAAACTCTATCAAGAAGGAGAGGGAATCGAGCGCAAGACTCAGGTTGGCCCTCTTGGTTCTCCTCTCATCTATTTTCATAAAAGGAATCAACAATAGACTTTGATTGTTTGTTTCTAAGATAGCCACACATCTTAGTGGGAATAGCAGCATCCGTGTGGACACTATTCCCATATAACAATGTCATCATACATTATGGGGACACAATAACATAGTACCAAGCTTGGTATCAGTTTGTCACCAAAGATCACCATGACGAGGTTAACGAGTTGGTCTTTCCCCAAGACCACGAGTGATGTTGTTTGTCTTGCTAGGCTGACTCATGCCTATTTCTGTCCCACATGGGTATATGTGGAAACTGTATTATTGTCAACATGTTTTAAATGAAATTCCAAGTTTCATTAGTGGAATGTGAATAGTCATTGTTGTAATGTGAAGAGTCATGAGGGTAGTCCAAGATTCAAAGGGGAATGTCAAGGCTACATAACCTCATAACTCATAGTACATGATTTTGGGAGCCAATATTTTGGCTAGGTATGTCTTAGAGAAGGATTAGAGAATATTGTGATGAGTCTTGGATTCTCCATAGTGTAGCGTTAGTACATCTCTTTAGAGGAGAAGGCGATGTTGACTGTAATGTTCCACTATTGGGGCTACTGGTTGTCAATGGTGTATGTATGGATGGAACTTTTTCTTAATATATATAACAGAAGCAACACTTTTTCTTGCATATATTATTATTGTAGTTGGAATATTCTGGTTTCTCTAGCAATGTATGTTATTTAACTTATGCATTTGTGTATGAACTATTTCGTATATGATTGTATGAATATTGTGGAAGTCGTGTTATTGGTTTAACCCGTCACTTTGGATTGTGGACTATTCTGCTTTCTAGCTTGTGATGTCATTCAGCTTGTGTGTTCCTTTTAGGCTACATACTATTACAGGCTTGTAAGGGACACACTTCCTTTTACCCTCCATGTGTTAGAACTCCCATGTATGTCACTTGACTCGCTGCAAGGTCACACACTTTCTTCCGACAAAGATATCACACTTACCTCTGCGCTTTATCGCAGTCAAGGTTTTGCTTTACTACCCATTGTTGGGAATCCAACTTCAAATGGTTTGAGGTCTAGTTGGGACTTCTTACCGGGGAGATCCCTTGACATGTTGGTGGGTCTAGAATCATCAACATTTTTGGTGCTAGTTTGAGGGCCAAATGACAAGCTAAGTCCTCAAATTCTATTTTGAATCTCTGCAAATTCTTCATGACTTACATTACAATTAATCCTTCGACATGTCTGTCCCATGGATGTGATTTTGAAGCGTTAGAGGATCTCCTTAATGACTTGTAAAATTTCACATGTTATACAATTGCTGAGTAGATAAAAGCTGCTTTAGTCAATCTCTGGTCTAGTTTATAATCATGGCTAACTTCTTAAGATCTTTTTCAAATATTGATAGAGGAAATATTACGGAAGTAGATTCTCGTTCTGTTGAGAATGATTTAAATGAACATGACATAGTTGAAGATCCTGAGAATTGGAATCCCCCTGTTCTAAGTTCAAAAGAAATATATCAGGTTCCATCTATGTTTAGTCTATAGAAGAAGAGTTATTTGAAAGAAGTAGAGCTAAAGATTAAGATTTATGGTCCATCTGTTCAGGTTGTTGATTTAAGTTTGTTTTCCGAAGATCAAAATAAAAAACTCAAGAAATATGTAGTTGAAAAGAGGTTCGCCTATTTGCATTTTGGAGGGATAAGGATAGGACTAGCCCCATTGTTTCACCATGGCCTTAACACTCCATGAATATCTGAAGTTTTGACACCCGATATTAGAATTATGACCATGCTCGCATAGGAACCATATTAGGAAATCTGTCTTCAGGATGTCGATATGGTACTATTTATCCAGAGTATTCTATTAGTCTATCTAATATTCATCTAAAAGGCTGTTGGAAATTATTAGTCAGTGTCCAAGGCCTTGAAATGATAGAAGAAAATGAATTCCTTTATGTGTTAGTCCAAGCATCTTTCGAGCTTACAAACACTGTCCATCCCAAGCTAAAGCAACCCATACTAAAAGATTGTGTCACTGTTGGAATAAGTAATGCTCAAGTAGAAGGGGTTCAGTATGATACAGAATCTCTTCCTAATCACTGGTATATTCAATACAAATCTTTGGCATCAACAGACACTCCAAGAAACAAAATGAGAAGAATGTCTATAAGTGATGGTCATGTCAGAATATTTCCTGATAGATGATCAGTCCCTCAAGCTATTTTTATGCCAAAAAACCATGTGTTACTAGCCATCTCTGAAACCGAGCAACCAGTAACTAGCAGTCGTAAATCTGTTTCAAAGAATGTATATAGCCATCCATCTACAGAGACCATTGTATCTACTTCATCAGACCAGTTGTATATTCCAGAAGAAAAGCCATTCCTTGCCATTAATAAGATGTTTAGAACATATGTATCTAATTTCTCTCCTGTCGAAGAATTCCAATATGCAAATCATAGATATGTCAAAGGTGGAAAATGGCCACTGAAGACAAAATTCTGTACTTCTTCCTCTTAGTCTAGACAACCACCAACCCAAGCTGAATGTGCACCACTACTTGAACATAACTCTCAAAGCCCCACTAATCTTGACGAAGTCCACTAGATAGGAAACTATCTTACCACTTGGTGTGCACATGCAGAATATTTTCTAGATGACTTGGGTAAAAAATCAGAGTTGATCAATGCAAATGTTCGATTACTTTATGAAGAACAACAATATGAGAAAATTGCCAAGGAGGAAAGAAGGAAAAGAAGACAAAAGAAAAAATCCCAAGAAATTCCAAAGTTTACTTTTAATATGAGCACTCCCAATTACTGGGATAGAGAAGAAGAATATGAAGATACAGAGGGAGCCTTTACAACCACTAGTGCAGAAGGATCTACTTCAAAACCTTCAAGCAAGTTGACTAGTGTAAAAGGGGAAGCCTATAAAGCTGATAAACAATTTTCTTCAAAAAAAGAAATCATGATTCTAGATCAGGTAGCCTCTAAGTTTCCTTCTTTTATTCTCCCTTCCATAAATAATCAAAATAAAGCTTATGTCTTGAAAGAAGTCCCAAAGTACCCACGTATTGAAGAAGATTTATATGTTGCAAACACTAGTGGGTATATTCTTGATTTAGATAATTCTTCCAATCCTGAAGAGTCCATTCGAATATGGATTGGTGCTTTGTATCAGATGCAAGTCATGACCAAATTGGACAATGTTTCTATCATGTTCCTAGCAGAAGAAAGAATGGCTGGAATTGTATATGATTGGTGGATAGGACCATCTGAAGAAGAACAAAGAGCTATCATGGAAGCTGGACTGGCCACTCTAGAGATTTTACTAAAGACACAATTTGTACCTGAGCAAGTCGATGAGAAAAAACAATTGCTTACAGACCTAAGCCATATGGAACTAAAAGATTTGAAATGTCTTGACCAATTTGGTAAAGAATTTATGGCCAAAGTCTTTAAAGCAAATCTTTCCAATGACATCGCTCAGAAAATATCATTTCTATCCAAGGTTCCTGGAAATTTAGGAGTTCTAATTATGAAAGATCTGGATGTTTAGAACAAATGGATACATCAAATTTATTGGGTTGATCTTCTCTTTAGATGTACCGAAAAGGTTAAATATCCGTGCTGGTAGAAGAAAGCACATGATATTACACCTAGTTCAGAGGTCTGAAAAGCAATGTTGCCCTGGACACCATTTCGGAAAAGGAAGAAATCAAAGGGATATGGAAAATTCAGACCCAAAAGAGTCTTCAAGCCCTAGAAGCCTTTCCAAAAATTTAAATTTTTGAAAAAGAGAAAGAAACCCGAGAAACAACAATTGTTGTTTCATTTGCAAGCAGGAAGGCCACTTTGCTCGAAAACGTCCTAATAATTCCTCCTCTAAGATAAAAGCCTGTGTTGATATAGAGGAATTTCAAGATGATTGGTCTTTAGTAGCATCAGGTGATGAAGTTTCTGATGTATATATCTTAACATAAGCTTCAGATGAAGAAGATATTAGTCCGCCTCTTGTACAAAATATGAATATTTTCCCTTCTTGGACAGATAGTGATTTTTCTGAAGAACTACACTACAGTGATCAAATTAACAACAGTGAAACTGAAGAAACAGAAGAAACTACAGATGTTTCTAAAGACTCTCATGATACTCCTCTTGCTGAAAGCTTCAAACAAATAGGTAAGTAGCCACCTCAGAAATTGCAGGAATTTAATTCTTTTTGTCCATATAAAAAGAGTACTGCTGCTTCTACCAGTTATCTAATCCCAACATTCAACAGAGTCGAAGAAAATGCTCTCTTAAAAAAGATTATTAAAACCAATAGTCTGATCTACATTCCATTCCAAGTCCAAGTTCGTCATGAATGGATCAATGTAGATGCTTTTATTGACACTGGTGGATCTAATAATTTGGCTCGTCCTTATTTATTTAAATCTCTTTGGAAGCCCCTACAAAACATTCTAGTTTCTGAAACCATTGGAGGATTTGTTTAGTTAACACACTATGTGGATAATATTACTTTGAAAGTTGGGGGGAGTATTGTTAAAATTTCTGCTATTCAGCATTTCGATCCATCTGCAAGTTTGATGCTCGACATGCCTTTTATCAATTCTGTATTACCAGTTACTATCAGTGAAGACAAGCTGATAATTAATTTAAAAAATAAGTTTGTTGTTGTGCCCCGACTATCTATAGAAAATTTCGTGGCAAGAAATGAGAATAGCCAAAAGAATGTAGGTGCACGCAAACCTGTTAAAGACTCCAACCATTGGGAAGAAGTTCTGAAATTATATGAGAAGCGAGTGGAGTCAAAACAAAAGGCCTGCACTGACCCAAAATGGTCAGAAGAGCAGATTGATATACATAAAATATTGATGGAAAGCTGTTCAAATAATACCCAGATATTTTGGACCATTGAGAGTCCAAAACAAGAAATAGTGACTCTACACAACAATGGATTTAAAGGAAAATTGATCCCATGTACCACTGCAGATGAACAAGAAATAAAAAAACAAATAAGTGAGCTACTCAATATGAACCTTATTGAACCAAGTATGTCTCACTATTCTTGTTCAGCGTTTCTGGTTAGAAATCACTCAGAGATAGTCAGAGGCAAGCCAAGAATGGTAATTAATTATAAACCTCTGAATGCCATAACTTTTGGGTTGTGTTATATTCTTTCCACATAGTTAACAAGGGGTTTGAGGGGTACCCGTAACCCCACTTTATGGGGTTCGGGGTAGTGCCTCGGAAAATTTTGGTTTTGGACCCTATGTTAGGTTGGGCGAACCCACCTATGGTTTTGTGCATGATTTTCACACATGTTTTTTTTGGAAGTGATGGTTTTCGGTCCATGGTATTGGATCGATGGTTTTTTGGTCCATGGTATTGGACGTGATGTTTTTTCGTTCCATGGTATTGGATGCTTCGGCATGTATAAATATGTATTGTAACATTGAAAGGAACATAATGAAAAATC
>APFE031732303.1:57568-86031 GCA_000404065.3 Pinus taeda
ATTGAAAGGAACATAATGAAAAATCAAGCTGGTAGTCTCAGTTTTGAGATCCAGTGGGAAATCTCTGTGTATATGTGTTTTATGTGTTATGCACTCGCATTTTTATTTTTCCTGTGATTTAGAATTCGTATGCATGTAATTTCTATACGGGGTTAAAACCTACAAGATGAACAAGATTCAAAGGAGTTTAGCACCTTCTTTTAAGTAAAGCTTTGAGTCGGTTTTGAGATTCACCCATGGTTCACAGACCATGACATTGTATAAAAAAATCTATAAATAGTTGAGCCTTAGTGAAATGAAGGAGGAACAAGAAGGACTAAGATAGAGGATTAGGTTGGTTAAAGAGTCTTGGGTAGGAGCTAAGGCAGGAAGGCTATGCTTTCTGCTCTTAGGTAGAGAAAGGAAGGCGCTGCATCTAAGTGCATAGAAGCCTAGGTAGAGTCCGCGGCCAAGTGCGTGGACCCCTACAATTGTGTGCACATAGTAGTTTGAGTCTATAATCCGTGAATTGAGATCAATAAAGATAGTTTTCCGAAGAATCATTGAGTATTTTTGTTCATATATTTTTAGGTTATATGTTTTTGATAAATGACTTGTTTTATGAAATATTGATTGAATGCCATGTGATTGTCTTGAATTAGCCTTAATAATGTATGCAATGAATGTTTAAACACTTTTGCAAAGCTTCTGGTGTTTTCTCGTATGTTTTCTTATGAATTAAGTAGATTTGTGCCAACTCCCATTTAGGATTTCTTTCTGATGCATGCAAGTAGGTAAATCAATTGTTAAAGGTCTGCAAGGATTGATCACAGACCTTCGCAAAGGTGTGAAGGCCATTTAACAGAGTTACAGTAGCGATTCCTAGAAGTTTGTCGATCTTCGTGAAGGTAGATCTAAGGCACTAGAAGACATCACACTAGTCTCTAGATGCAGAAACTTGGTTCTTGCACCCCCCCATACTACTTCGAGTGAGGCTGCAGCCTACACTACATGGGTTGTTTCCGAAGGGGTCAGCAATGTAGGGTTTTGTTGGGTGGGGCAACTAACTCTGAACCTGGGTGAGGACCCCTTAAGCCAATAAATGGTTTTGTTATTGGGACCGATATCTGCTTAAAGATATGTGTGATGTCGTATCATTAGAATCTGACTAAGAAAGAATTGAAAAGTGGTTGGATCGAAAGATTCACGAGTTCGAAACACAAGAGAACAGGAATCTGCACCTACCGAAGGAGGATTGGTTGAATAGATATTTTTACATTGAGGTACATGAGACCTTCTTCTACACCTTCCCGAGGAAGATAAAAGCATTAATATTGTGCTGCAAAGTAGAATGGTGACTGGCACTAATAAATGTCAATGGCCTGAAGAAGACGGATGGGTCTGTAAATCTCCAAAGAAAGAAGTCAGCTTTGATCTGGAACACGCTAAGGAAACATTTATGGAAGCTAAGAAGATGTTTGTTGAGGCCTCCACCTCAGGAAGCCAGGACAAGATGCAAGAAGTCAGCGTGCCTGCAGAGGTAGACCCTTTTGTACTCACTATGTTTTTGGAGACTTTCATGAAGCTGTTGCACAATAGCAAGGTTGTGGAAGGCCTACAAGAATTAATAAATAAATGTGCCAGCAAAGATAAAGCCCCTGATGGACGCCATGTGCTCAGAAATATTAGCAAGCATAAGGCACAAATAGGGTGAGAGATGCAGCTAACAGCACAAATAGGTGATTATGAGATGGATCAGGTCATCTTGGACCTGGGGTCCAATGAAAATGTTTTACTAAAATAGACATGGGAAATGATGGGGAGACCTGCGTTGTAGTGGTCTCTGATTCAGCTCAGGATGGTGAACCAATAGAAAATCATCCCCATGGGGCAATTATATGGATTAACAGTGGATATTGAAGGTGTGAGTGCAGTAGTAGACTTTGAAGTTATAGAAATTGTTGACGACAGTAATCCTTACCCCACCCTCCTGGGAATTGACTGGGCTATTGATATGAATGGGGTCATCAATTTGAAGAAAATAATGATGTCATTTGAAAGAAAGTCACTTAGGGTTATAATGCCACTGGACCCTGCAGAAGGGGTGCGCTATACTGAACTAGTCCACAATTACGAAGAAAGTGACCATGAACTGGATCAAATTTATAAGATAACAGCGCGAGATTAGGACTAGATCAATCCAACGAAAGATGGATGGATTACATGGGACTGGGAGAGTTCTTGCACCTCTAATTCAGATGAGGAATTAGAGCATTGGAAAAATAACTTACATGAAGTCTCTACTTTGCAATGAAATATGATGACGAAGGCACTTTGCTGTGTTTTGTCAGAGGTAAGAAAATTACCTTATTATGATGGTTTAATCGACATAGATCTATTCTTGGATGACTTTTAGCACAAAGTCCCTAAGGACCACCACTTTCAAGCATTAGAGTTGGAGTTGCGCACTATGCCTGCACAATGGTGGGGTATGCGTTAGGATAGTTTTGTTGGATGGTGAGACTACAGAAGAATGATGAAGCTCTAATTTGGGCGTGCTAATACTAGAAAGAATGAGAAGTATAAGGGGAAGTATGATCCACGTGATCACCTGGCGAAGTGGACTAAGACATCAGGGATAGAACCACAGCTAGAATGGGTACACATATTTTTTCATACCTTGGATACAAGTCCCATGAACTAGTATCTGGAAACAGAGCTCCGCCATGGCACTGCGTAGTGGGATGTATTGAAGGAAGGGTTATTATTTACTTTCAACTTTGAAGAATTATTTGCAAGAATCGATGAAGCACTACAATACATTAAAGTGGCTATCTTTAGAACACCGAAGGAACCTATGGAACAGACCCAACTGAATCGGAACACCCAGTGGTGCCACGCACTAGAGTTCCATAATGTGATTGCTGAAGAAAAGGAAGAAAACCCTAGGAACATCAATATTCCAGAGGCAGAAGGGCATCGTGAAGTAGAAGACCCACAAATAGAAATCCTGGACATCTCCGCACTTTTGAAGATGAAGCAAGTAAACATTAGGACTAAAAAAACCGAAGTTCATGAAAATTGGAGATTATTGGGATGATGCTACAACAGATATAGTAGTTGAATTAATTCGCGAGTACCACAATATTTCCCCACTAATTTTTCGGATTGAAATGGAATAATCGACGATTTGGGCGTTATGAAGATCACATTGAAGCTTGATGTGAAGCCTGTTAAACAGAGGCCTTATCACCTTAATCCCAAGTATAAGGAAAAGTTTTGACAAGAGCTGGATAAAATATTGGAGGCAAGCATCATAGAACCTATTGAAGAATCCGATTGGGTGAGCCCGATGGTGGTCCAAGAGAAGAAACAAAAAGGAAAAATAAGAATTTTCATAGATCTGTGGAATCGTAACGATGTATGTGTTCACGATCCATTTCCAACGTTGGTTACAGACGAAGTGTTAGGCAATGTGGGAGGGCAGGAGGCATATTCCTTTACTGATGGGTTTTCAGGGTATCATAAAATCAAGATCACGCTAGAGGATAGGATCAAAACAACATTCGAAATGGAGTGGGGTTGTTTTCAGGGCACTGTTATGCCTTTTGGATTAAAGAATGTGCCTGCGATATTTTCCTGCGTAGTCATAGCGGCGTTCAAGGAATTCATTCATAAGTTTCTGGAAGTATACTGTTGTGACTAAATGGCATTTGGATTAGTGAAGAGCCATGTAGCGAGCCTGCACCTAATGTTGGATACATGTCGCAGATACCAGATAGCGCTCAATTTAAAGAAATGCATATTTTTTTTCCTTTCGGGATCTTGCTAGGTCATGTTGTATGTAAGCAAGGACTGATGGTGGACCCTACAAAGATTGGGTTAATTGTGAATTTGGAGGCCCCTAGGAATGTCAAGCAGTTGCACGCGATGTTGGGACATACAGGTTACTATATAAAATTTATCAAAGCTTATGATTAAATTACCGTGCCCATGGAGAAACTACTAAAGAAGGATGCAACAATCTATTGGGATGAAGAACATCAGTGCATTTAGATGTGTTGAAGGAAGAGATGGTAATCGTGCCAATCTTGGTATTCCCTTATTAGACAGTGTTTCATGTACACATGGATGCTTCTTGTATTGCACTCGGTGCAGTGCTAACTCAGGTCGGTGAAGGTGAAATGGACCATCCTATCGCCTTCACAAGTAGGAAGTTATCGAAGGTCGATAAAAATTATTCAACGATCGAGCACAAAGGGTTGGCCATGGTGTACGCACTGCCAAAATTAAGGCATTATCTATTAGGAGGGAATTTCAAGATGTATACAGATCATTCTGCATTAAAGTGCCTACTCAACAAGCCTGTGTTGGGAGGGGTAATTTGAAAATGGTTGTTACTATTTAAGGAGTATGACTTTGAATTCATTGTGAAGCCAGGGAGGTTGAATGCGGGACCTAACCATCTGTGGTGTATTGAAATAGGTGAAGAACACAGTAGTTTGGAGGAAGTGTTGTCAGATGCGTAGCTCTTTGCAGTGTGCATAATGGATGACCATTTTGCAGACATTATTCACTTCTTAACTACAAGGATGGCACCGGAAGGATATACAAGTTAGTAGAAGAAGGAATTAGTAGTGCCTGCAGCCGACTTTTCAGTCATTGCAAGACATTTGTATAAAATGGGTGTAGATAAAATATTGTGAAGATATATGTTGGACTTTGAGTGTGAGAGAATTTTCATTGAAGCTCATGGGGGAGCTGCAGGAAGCCATTATGCAGGCAACGCAACTGCATAGAATATTTTGCGCACAGGACTATGGTGGTTTTATAGACATATTTGGGCACTACAACCCCAATCTTATATGTCTATAAACTAGGGCTATTTAACCCGTAAAAGTGTTGTTTCATACCCTAAAGGATCATGGTCAACTGATTACATCATTCCCCAAAAGTTCCACTTGAAAAACCATCCAGAACTGGCAAAAATAGGACCATACTGACTGCTCCACCATCAAGGTGCGATGCATACTAACTTCTACACTAGCCAGGTGCGATGCATACTAAAGAGGCCTTCTATAGGGTGCGATGAGAAAGGATGGAAAAATGTACAAGACAGATTGCTAAGTGGATGTTCATGGAATCTTCTAGAAACTTCTCCTATGACACTTGCCTCTCTAAATTCACCCAGCGATGAGTAAGAGATCCAAGAAATCTCCAAGTGGAACCAAAAACAACAAGTGGAATGACACTAATCAAAAACTCAGAGATGACTCACACCCTATTATAGACATATTTGGGCACTGCAACCCCAATCTCATATGTCCATAAACCAAGGGCTTCTGAGTCCGTAAAAGTATTGTTTCATGCCCTAAAGGAACAAGGTCAGTTGATTACATCATCTTCCAGAAGTTCTCCACAGAAAATTGCTCAGAACTAGTCAAAACTAGACCATATAGATTGCTCAATGCTAAGGGTGCAATGCATCTCACCTGCTCAGTGCAAAAAGTGCGATGCATACTGGAAAGCCCTTCTGTAGGGTGTGATGGGTGAGAGTAGACAAATGGCAGAGACAGTTTGCAAGGCGGATGATCATGGAATCTCCTGTGACACTTGCCTCTCTAAATTTTCCCAAGGATGTGTAAGAGGTCATCAATCTCCAAGTGGAATCAAGAACTATTAGAGAGAAGACACTAATCAAAATCCCAGAAGCAGATTCACCCCCCTTACAATCATCTATATATGGATCCCTCATCCCAGAGATCCAGAGGTTGCAATCTTGTATCTTGTAAAGAATTTTTGTTGGTTTCCTGGTGGAATATCATAGTGTTGGGTGATCTAAGATTTTCATGAGGTGAAGAAGGGCTTTCATGCTAGGAGGATGGCATTGGGTCAGATCAATGGGTTGTAATCATCTCTTCTAATCTTTACATCATTAAAGCTATTCAAATTTTCCTCCACATTCTTGTATCACTAATAATATATGCATTTGTGTGGTCAATATATATTTTCTCCTATATTGTTTATGATTCTAGATCTCTACACTTTGAAGGTATTATGCTGCTTTGACTTTACAGGTACTCTTTGAAGTGAAGTGGTCAAGGAAAGTGCAGAAAAGATTTATCAGAGAGGAGAAGGAACGAGCAAGGAACCGAGCGAAAGATTGAGGTTGGTACTCTTTGCTCCTCTCCTATCTACTTCTCGTAAAGGAAAACGAAAGTAACTTTAACCTATTTGTTTCTAAGATAGCTACCCATCTTAGTGGGACTAGCAGATATGCATAGACACTAGATTTCTTGATAACACGCCCTTGCACACATCTATAAATGGATCCCTCATCTGAGAGATTTAAAAGCTGGAATTTTGTAATTTGCAAGGAAGTGTTGATAGGTTGAGAAAGGGCACTGTATTTTTGGTGTGATATTGATTTTCATGAGGTGAAGAGGGCTTTGATGCTGGGAGGATGATGCTGGATTAGACAGCTGGGTATTCTCAAAGTGAGATAAGTAGGAGAGGAGTTGAAAGCTTTGTCAATGGGGAGAGAGATCAAGTAAGGAGTTAAGTGGAAGATCTAGGTTGGTTCCTTTGTATCTCTCTTATCTACCATACATAGAAGAAATCGCAAATTGCTTTAAACCTTTTGTTTCTAAGGTAGCTACCAATCCTAGAGGGCTAGTCGATCAAAAAGACACTAGTTTTCCAAGAAGCAAAATGGCGAATCCACTAAGGATCGAATAGATGTTTGTTTGTTTTTGTTGTTTGTTTTATAAAATATAGACAAAGCCTGAAGTTAGCCAGATAGCCTTCAAACTGCTCTTGCTCTGCAATTGAAGAGTAGATGAATGTTGCTTCAGTCAATCTCTGGTTTAGTTTATGAATTGAACATTTGACTTACATGCATTCTAGATGCCCTTTTGGTAGCTCAGTAACCTCTCAAGATCATTCCTTTGTACTTTTCTCTTTACTGTCCATCATAGCTCATCTCAATTCACTGAAAGCAACTGCAAATTTGAGCTAAAACCCACTTCAGTTGCACTCTCTGGCCCATCGCACTGTCTGTCACTGTAAACCAGTATGCTTCACACTTCCCAAGTGTAGCAGGTGCAATGCATCCCTGTTTCTGTGAAACCCAGGTCTGATGATTGACTGAACCTATTTCCATTCTTGAAATTTGGGGTTTTTGTCCTTGTTTTTAGTTCTGTTTAGTTGATTTGCTGCTATGAACAGTGCCTCATTACTGAAGCCTCCTTGCATCACATAGATCAGCCTCCATTGATTAGGATTAGTAAATGCTTTTATGTATTTTTCCATCATTTACAATCCTTTGTTGAAAAGTTACTTAAATCGATCTATCGTTTTGGTACAAAAAGTGTCATAACTGTCGTTTTATGTCAAAAAGAGAAGTCTCGTGGAGTCTTCCTTCCCTAGATAGTCGATTGAACTTTTTGTCATGTACTTGATTTGATTTGTTGATATTTGAAGTGTTGAAATCATTTTCTATTCAAAATTGAAAAGTGTCGTTTAGTCTTCCTTTCTATTTTGAAAAAGAAATTGTCGAAATGTCGCTTCGAGTAAAATATTTCAGATCTTTGCTATACTTAGTTTTCCATTTTGGCATTTTTCACATTAAGGGGAATGAAAAAAAAATACATGCATTTGCATTTTCATTTAGCTTGTGTGCGAAAAATGATTTAGGCAAGTTCATTTAGTGTGTGCTCTTTGCTTTTTGTTTGAAAGAATCTTAATTTTCCTTAGTAGTTAGGATTTTTATTGCTCAAAATAAACAACGATTGTTTATCATTGTAGATTGCATTTTGGGAATTTTAAATCTACATCACGTGGTGAACCATTGAAAGGAAAACTTTTAGACAAGATAAACTCTAAAATAAATCTCAATGAACCTAAGAACACTTTGGAACCTAACGCAACACATCTAGAGGTCTAGGCTAGAGACATGTTTCGGCATCGTAAAAACTAGTAACTATCATTTTCATCGAAGGTTGAGTGATTCCTCCTCTTTGATACGACAAGTGCTAGCATGGACTTGTTCTCCCTGTACCGTTGCGTATATATTGGGAGACCACAATAGGCTTATATCCTTTATCCATAGGAATCTGTGTCTGTCGCCCTATCGATCACAATGCACTGAACACAGCATTCGAGAAGATTGATTGTCGTACATAAGTCCTTGGTAATTTCTCTTTAATTTATCATGAATGTGTATATTGCAGTTTTGCGATTGGTTTAGCAATCCCTCTATCTAGATTTCCAGAGTAGTCACTTTCATTCCTTTTCGACTCTTTAAAAGAAAAGGTCCATCTGAGCACTTTTCACTTTAGGCTCATTAAAAATCGAAGGGGACTAGTCATCTTTAGCTTTTTCTCGACTCCTAAAAATTGAAAAAGAAAAGTTGTGTCAAAGCGTCATTAAAATTTATTTAATTTAGAATAACATCCCTATTCCTTCATTGATCTTAGGTTGAGATATATGGAGACAAATCCGAGACCCACCAATAAAGGAATCCCTTTTGAAGGGAATCCTAGTCCATTTTCTTCTTGGGGAAATATTAGTGCTCCGTATATGGCCACGCTGTCCCTTTCGGGAATAACAATTGGCCTACCAGTATGGCTATTCTCAACCTTTGTCGTTCAAAATACTGTGATTCCTCAGAAATCGAATCAACATCCATTTGATACTGAAGTTGACCCTTCACCTTCTTCTTCATTTGTTTCTCCCTCCCCTTCTTCCTCTTCGCTTGGTGAAAATAGTGATGCTAGTAACTAAGTGGTTGAGAAGAAAAATAAAGGGAAGGAGAAGAAGAAGAAGAAGCCAATTAAGCAAGGGGGCAAGCATGAATCATCTGGTGAAAATCCGCACATTAAATCTCCCAGATTTCCTTGCATAATTTGTAGAGGAGACCATTTTCATCGAGATTTTCCAAGCATTCCTCGAATCTTGAGAGAATGGTCCCCCCATTCGCACCATCTGGTGTCATCAACCTCTGGTGATCATGTTGACAACACACCATCAACTAGTAATAGTGAAGTTCATGGACACAAAGGAAAGGTCAAAACTCCATGTAGACTATGTGAAAGGGACCATACCCTTTCCCATTGTCCTTTTTTGGATGATGCCAAAAGAGTCTCGCATAACTGTCCTGCTTCACTGTAGCAACTTCCATCTAGATATAGGAAACTCTCCCCAGGTCCTTTACTAGTTGAAAATCTTATTGACATAACTCAATTGTCGATCGAAACACCTATTGCTGAAACTGAATCTTCTGAGTCTATACCCGACGAAATTCAACAAGTTGAGGTGGCAGTTGACCCAGTTCTACCTTCAGAAGATCATACACTTCCTCAAGAGAGTGAGAATGATACTATTCAAATTCTCTTTGTTACTTCAGAATGCAATGAACTTGGGGGCAATCTGCCCATTGCTTCACAACAGAAAGAGAATCCCCCAGTTCTCGCTACTCAAGGGGTTATTTTTCCCATTTATTTGGTACCCCCTCAAAGTATTCTAGCCACTTCCATTGATTGGAACCGACTAGCAAGATTATGCCTTCCTTCTTATGTACCATTCCGGATCATAGTACAAGTTTACAAAATGATTGTGTCTGGCACTATCATAGATGAAGGGGCATCAGTGAGTATCCTTTCCTCAACTGCTTGGAAAGCACTTGGTTCGCCATTGCTTATGCCTGTCACACAAAAATTGTCAGGCTTTAATAAAGGAACCAGTCGACCATTAGGAATCCTTCCTAAGTTACCGATAACTTTGAGAAGGAAAGTCGTTCACTTGAACGTGATGGTAGTCCCAGGACTGTTAGATTACAATTTACTCCTTAGACATGACTATGTTTACAACATGGAAGCTATTGTTTCAACACTCTTCTGATGTGTTTCCCACATGAAGGCAAAATTATCACTATTGACCAGCTTTCATTTCGCAGTTCAAGCATAGCTCCAAGTCAAACATCATCTCTAAATGGTCCTTTTGTATTGAGAGTGTCTCTTCAACCTTCATTCCATCCACCTAATTACCGCGAGTAGTCTACAAAATGTAACAAAGCTTAGGGGGCATGCACCGTTGTCTATTTGGCGGACAAACCCAGCTGAAAAGATAGGTTTCCCTGTAGGTTACGTGATTGGTCTGAAACACCATTCACCTCTGTTTGTGCTGTGGACAAAGCTAAGGAAGTGTTTTGTCTACTCTGTGGACGAAACCATCCTACCATATGAATTTCCCTGTAAGTTAAGTGATTGGTCTGACAAACCATTCACCTTTGTCTATTTGGTGGTAAAAGCCAAGGAAGTGTTTTGTCTACTCTGCAGACAAAACAATCCTACTTAACCATAGTGATTTCCATATGGTTACTCGAGACTCTCCTTTTCATCATGTTGGGGGCATGCAAACCTTTTTCAACTTAATTTTTTATCTTTTAGCTTTTTTTGCTTTTTTGCTTTTTAGATTTTTAGCTTCTTAGGTTAGGTGATTGGTCCGACACACCATTCACCTTTGTCTGTGTTGCATACGAGGCAAAGGAAGTGTTTTTCTATGCTGCGGACAAAACCATCCTACCTAACCTCAGTAGTTCCTTAGATTTTTTAGTTTTTCATGATCTAGCTGAGGCGGGCATTCCCATGCTCAACTATATCAATTCATTTCATGTACATATAATAGATAATCATCTGCAGTTGCAAACTGGTGATTCTTCATATGTAGGGTCATCATCCCTGGCTTGGATGACCATCTGTGTAGCTTCTGTGTACATTTGATGTCTTTATATCCTTGAATATATCGCAACTCAGATGGATGAAACTAGATCCGAGGTCTTCAATCTCATTCAATCTTTTCCCGATGTACAAGTCGATCCATGTGAAGAGATGTTCTGAAGTTGAACATGGAAAGACATCACCTGATTACCAGCCAATAATGTGAGCTATTAACAGACACGAGAGGAATCACTAATAATGATAATGACCCTCAAGGTATTACAGTACAATTCATGTGGTGTGAATATATGATCCGATGTCGAACACCACGCAAAATCTTTCGGTCGAAGGCCATTGATGTCAACCTGTCGCCGGAAGTGAGAAACTTTCCATTGAGGCATGCAAGCTTCAAAGTACTAAAAGGGTTGTTCTTAAGTCAACTTCTTGGATAATGAGTTGATGTCAACAAGAAGTGACCCATCGTAGGAGGGCCTTAATGTATCCCACATCTATGACATGAAACGAAGTAAATGATTTTTTGGAGGTAAAAACAATTTGACGACACAAGATTCAGGAATGGCAGTCATGAAAAATGGAGGGTGAAGATATTGCAGTGGATGAGGCATTAACTAGATTGTGGTTTCTCAACTAAATGACTTCTCTTGAACATATTGGTGACATTGAGATGGATTGGTAGCGTTAACCCCAACATATGGATGGTGTGGAAGACCAATGGTGAAACGACCGGTGAATAGAATAACCCAACCTGGCTCAATCATGGTGATGGAGTGAAAGTGTCATGTTCAAGAGCGACCTGCTACCATAAAATTCTTCAAGTTTTCTTCCCTTTTTCGCCAGTCATTGCTAACCAATACCTCTTTATTTTTGTCAAGCTTGAGGAGGATAACATATGCTCGTTCTCTAATTTTCCCTTCGAGAAAACCTATCGGTATGTTTTAGCAATTCTAGTGACAGTGAAACTCGTTCTTGTGTAGGTGGACAAGTTTGTCGCTATTGTTTTAACGAGTTTAACGATAAAGATAACTCGGTCCTTTTCATTTTTAGAGAGTTTGAAAAGGGACGAAAAGGAAACTCCCGAATTTCTTTTTCATAGCATAATCCCTTAAGTCCGAAAAAGGATAAAATAATACAAAATGGATGGCATTTTGATCACTTTAGTGAGCCGAAAAAGACAAGTGCTCGAATGTTTTCGTGAGATAATCCCTCAGGTCTGAAAAAAATTAAAATATACAGGAGGTATGGCACTTCCAATCACTTTAGCGAGCTGGAAAGGCCAATATCTCGAAAATATTTTCATATTTAATGAGTCTAAAAAGAGTTTAAAGGAGACTCATTTTTAGGAAAGAGTGGTGTTTAGGGTAGCAACTGGTTCCAGGTGTGCTTGGAACTTCTCAAAACATGGTGATGTGAAGAGGTTGGCTAACAATACCACTCATCGTGGATGTTTCTCAAAAAGGTAAACAATCAAGTGGAAGTGTATGATCAGCCGAATGGATGGAGGTGATGGCAGGAACACAACCAAGGCTCAAAAGGTTGATAGCATGGCAATCACAAAGGTTATTTATCGAAGGCGGGTTCATTTTTTAACGAGCTTGAACCGTGGGGAACTATGCTCAGTGGTAGGTTTATTTTTTAATGAGCTTGAACCATGCAATAACATATGCTCGGGTAGTAAGTTAATTTTTTAATGAGCTTGAACCATGCAATAACATATGCTCAATTTTTAGGTTTTCTTTTTATGCAAGCTATAAATGACAAAACTAAAAAGCTAGAAAAACTAAAAAATCTAAGGAACTACTAAGGTTAGGTAGGATGGTTTCATCCGCAGGATAGACAAAACACTTCCTTTGCCTCGTCCGCAGCGTAGACAAAGGTGAATTGTGTGTCGGACCAATCACCTACCTAAGAAGCTAAAAAGCTAAAAACTGAAATTGAAAAAGGTTTGCATGCCCCCGCATGATGAAAAGGAGAGTCTCCAGTAACCATATAGAAATCACTGTGGTTAAGCAGGATTGTTTTGTCTACAGAGCAGACAAAACACTTCCTTGGCTTTGTCCACCAAATAGACAAAGGTGAATGGTGTGTTGGACCAATCACTTAGCTTACAAGGAAATTCATATGGTAGGATGGTTTCATCCACAGAGTAGACAAAACACTCCCTTGGCTTCGTCCACAGCACAGACAAAGGTGAATGGTGTTTCAGACCAATCACATAACCTACAGCGAAACCTATCTTTTCAGCCGGGTTCATCCACCAAATAGACAAGGGTGCATGCCCCCAAGCTTCGTTACATTCGCCAAACTACTCGCGGTAATTAGCTGGATGGAATGAATGTTGAAGAGACACTCTTTATACAAAAGGACCATTTAGGGATGATGTTTGACGTGGAGTTGTGCTTGAACCGAGAAATGAAATCTGGTCAACAGTGACAATTTTGCCTCCATGTGGGAAACACATCACTTAGAAGAGTGTTGAAACAATAGCTTCCATGTTGTAAACATAGTCACGTCCAAAGAGTAGATTGTAATCTAACGGTCCTGGGACTACCATCACGTTCAGGTGAAAGGTTTCCCTTCTCAAAGTTATTAGTAACTTAAGAAGGATCCCTAACGGTCAATTGGTTCCTTTATATAATCCTGACAAATTCTGTGTGATAGGCATAAGCGATGGCGAACCAAGTGCTTTCCAAGCAGTTGAGGAAAGGATACTCATTGATGCCCCTTCATCTATGATATTGCCAGACACGATCATTTTGTAAACTTGTACTATGATCAGAAATGATACATAAGAAGGAACGTGGGATCTTGCTAGTCGGTTCCAATCAATGGAAGTGGCTAGACTACTTGGACGGGTACCGAATAAACGAGAGAAATAACCCCTTGAGTAGCGGGAACTGGGGGATTCTCTTCCTGTCGTGAAGGAATGGGTGGATTGCCCCCAAGTTCATCGGAATCTGAAGTAACAAAGAGAATTTGAACGATATCATTCTCACTCTCTTGAGGAAGTGTATGATCTTCTGAAGGTAGAACCGGGTCTACTGCCACCTCAACCTGTTGAATTTCGTTGGGTATAGACTCAGAAGATTCAATTTCAGCGATAGGTGTTTCGACTGATGGTTGAGTTATGTCAGTCGGATTTTCAACTAGTAAAGGACTTGGGGAGAGTTTCCTGTATCCATATGGAATGGATGAACCCAGCTAAAAAGATAGGTTTCCCTGTAGGTTATGTGATTGGTCTGAAACACCATTCACCTTTGTCTGTGCTGCGGATGAAGCCAAGGAAGTGTTTTTTCTACTCTGTGGACAAAACCATCCTACCATATGAATTTTCCTGTAAGTTAATTCATTGGTCCGACACACCATTCACCTTTGTCTATTTTGTAGACAAAGCCATGGAAGTGTTTTGTCTGCTCTACGAACAAAACAACCCTACTTAACCACAGTGATTTCCATATGGTTACTAGAGACTCTCCTTGTCATCATGCTAGGGGTATACAAACCTTTTTCAATTTCATTTTTTAGCTTTTACCTTTTTTAGCTTTTTAGCTTTTTAGCTTCTTAGGGTAGGTGATTGGTTCGACACACCATTCACCTTTGTCTGCACTACGGACAAGGAAAAGGAAGTGTTTTGTCTATCTTGCGGATGAAACCATCCTACCTAACCTTAGTAGTTCCTTAGCTTTTTAGTTTTTCTTTTCTAGTTTTTTTAGTTTTGTCATTTCTAGCTTGCATAAAAAGAAAAACTAAAAACTGAGCATATGTTATTGCATGGCTCAAGCTCATTAAAAAATATACCTACCACCTGAGCATATGTTATTGCATGGTTCAAGCTCATTAAAAAATGAACTTGCCTTCGGTAAATAACCTTTGTCATTGCCATGCTATCATCCTTTTGAGCCTTGGTTATGTCCCTGCCATCACCTCCATCCTTTTGGCTGATCATACGCTTCCACTTGATTGTTTACCTTTTTGAGGAACATTCGCGACGAGGGGTTTTGTTAGCCAACCTCTTCACATCACCATGTTTTGAGAAGTTCCCAGCACACCCAGAACCAGTTGCTACCCTAAACACCACTCTTTCCTCAAAAATGAGTCTCCTTTAAACTCTTTCAAACTCGTTAAATATGAAAAGATTGTCGAGCTATTGGCCTTTCCAACTCACTAAAGTGATTATAAGTGCCATCCCTACTGTATATTTCAATCTTTCAGACTTGAGTGATTATCTAACGAAAACGTTCGAGGGCTTGTCTTTTTCGGCTCGCTAAAGTGATTGAAAAGTCATCCCTTTTGTATTATTTTATCCTTTTTCGGACTTAAGGGATTATGCTACGGAAAAGAACTTCTAGAGTTTTCTTTTCGTCCCTTTTCAAACTCTCTAAACATGAAAATGACTGAGTTATCTTTGTCATTAAACTCGTTAAAAAAATAGCGACAAACTTGTCCACCTAGACAAAAACGAGTTTCACTGTCACTAGACTCCCTAAAACATAGCTACAGGTTTGCCCGAAGGGAAAATTGTAGAACAAACATATGTTAACCTCCTCAAGATTGACGAAAATAAAGAGGTACTAGTCAGCAATGACTGGGGGAAATGGGAAGAAACCTTGAATAATTTTATGGTAGCAGGTTGCTCTTGAACATGACACTTTCACTCCATCACCATGATTGAGTCGAGTTGGGTTATTTCGTTCACCGATCATTTCACCATTGGTCTTCCACACCATCCATCTGTTGGGGTTAACTCTACCAATCCATATCAATGTTGCCGATATGTTCAAGAGAATTCATTCAGTTGAGAAACCATAATCCAGTTAATGCCTCATCCACTGCAATACCTTCACCCTCCATTTTTCATGACTACCATTCCTAAGCCTTATGGCGTCAGATCGTTTTCACCTCCAGAAAATCATTTACTTCATTTCGTGTCATATAAGTGGGATACATTAAGGCCCTTCTACGACATGTCACTTCTTGTCTACATCAGCTCATTATCCAAGAAGTTGACTTAGGAACAACCCTTTTAGTACTTTGAAGCTTGCATGCCTCAATGGAAAGTTTCTCACTTCCAGTGACAGGTTGACATCAATGGCCTTCGACCAAAATATTTTGCGTGGTGTTTGACATCAGATCATATATTCACACCACATGAATTGTACTGTAGTACCTTGAGGGTCATTATCATTATCGACTATTCCTCTCACGTTTGTTAACAGCTCACATTATTAGCTGGTAATCAGGCGATGTCTTTCCATGTTCGACTTTAGAACATCTCTTCACATGGATTCACTTGTACATCGGGTGAAGATTGAATAAGATTGAAGACCCCGGATCTAGTTTCATCCATCCGGGATGCAATATATTCAGGGATATAAAGACATCAAATGTACACATAAGCTACACATATGGTCATCCAAGCCAAGGATGATGACCCTACATATGAAGAATCACCAGTCTGCAACTACAAACAATTATCTGTTCTATGTACATGAAATGAATTTATAAAGCTGAGCATGGGAATGCCCACCTCAGCTAGATCATGAAAAAAATTATATTATGATGATGTATTGTATTGTATCTTGTACAGGTCACCTTCCAGTTCAAAAACCTCGGATCTTCATGATAAAGCATTTCACCCAACGTCAAAGATTTACGACTTCATGCTTTAGGGGGCAACTGTTATAGACATATTTGGGCACTGCAACCCCAATCTTATATGTTGATAAACTAGGGCTCTTTAAACCCTAAAAATGTTGTTTCATACCCCAAAGGATCATGGTCAACTGATTACATCATTCCCCAAAAGTTCCACCGGAAAAACCATCCAGAACTAACCAAAATAGGACCATACTGACTGCTCCACTATCAGGGTGTGATGCATACTGACTTCTACACTAGCCATGTGTGATGCATACTAAAGAGGCCTTCTGTAGGGTGCGATGAGTGAGGATGGACAAATGTCCGAGACAGTTTGCTAAGTGGATGCTCATGGAATCTTCTAGAAACTTCTCCTATGACACTTGCCTCTCTGAATTCGCCCAGGGATGAGTAAGATATCTAAGAAATCTCGAAGTTGAACCAAAAAAAACAAGTGGAATGACACTAATCAAAAACCCAGAGATGACTCACACCCTTGCACACATCTATAAATGGATCCCTCATCTGAGAGATTTAAAGGATGGAATTTTGTAATTTTCAACGAAGTGCTGATAGTTTGAGAAAGGGCATTGTATTGTTGGTGTGATCTTGCTTTTCATGAGGTGAAGAAGGCTTTGATGTTGGGAGGATGATGCTGGATCAGACAATTGGGTATTCACAAAGCGAGATAAGTAAGAGAGGAGTTGCAAGCTCTGTCAAGGGGGAGAGAGATCATGCAAGGAGTTAAGCAGAAGATCCAAGTTGGTTCCTCTGTCTCTCTCTTATCTATCATACATAGAATAAATCTCAAATTGCTTTAAACTATTTGTTTCTAGGGTAGATGTCAATCCTAGAGGGCTAGTCGATCGAAAAGACACTAGTTTTCCCGGAAATAGGTGGCCAACCTTGCACAAGGATTCCAAGGTATATTGTAAGGTGTGCGATGCATGTCAAAGAACTAGTAGACCATCGCGAAGGGATGAGTTACCACTACAACCTCAGGTGTCTTTGCAGGAATTTGAGAAATGAGCAATCGATTTTGTTGGACCAATTCAGCCCCCTAGAAAGAAAACAGGCATGCGCTATATTATCACTACGATGGAATATCTAACCAGATGGGCAGAAGCATAGCCCGTCAAGGATTGTACCGAGGCTACGATTGAAAAAATCTTGTTTGAGTATGTCTTAACAAGATTTGGATGTCCGAAAGTGTTGATGATTGACTTGGGTATGCACTTTTTGAATGAAACAATCAGCGCGTTGACTAAGGAATTAAAAGTCTACCATTAGAATAGTATGTCATATCACCTACAGGCAAACGAAACCGTTGAAGCCTTTAACAATATTTTGGATAATGAGCTGACAAAGATATGTAACGCATAGTGGAATGACTAGGATGTGCGTGTACCTATAGTACTATGGGCTTATAGGACTACTTGTAAGAAGTTGACAAGGAAAACGTCATTCAAATTAGTATATGGGGTCGAAGTCATGATGTTGATGGAATATATTGTGCCTATCCTATGCATAGCAACCTTCACGGATATGGAGGATCGCGAGGCCTTGGAATAATGGCTCACGCAACTGATGGAGCTCGAAGAAGACCCATTTTTGACAGGATTCCATCAACAAGTGCAGAAGGAATGTGAAAAAGCATGGCATGATTTCCATATCAAGCTTCACACATTCAAGGTAAACAATCTTGTTCTGTTATATGATAGTAAGTTCACTAAATTTCTAGGTAAATTCCAGATGCATTAGTTAGCCCCACATCTTGTCAAGGAAATTATAGATGGTGGCATAGTTCATCTCGTGAAGCTGAATGGGGAGCCCTTCCCAAGAAGAGTGAATGGGAGTAGGTTGAAATTGTATACAGGGGATCCTGCACTATGACTATATGGCAGTAGGATAATCTTAATGCTATAGGCAGTTTCAAGAGAGTGCAGGACTATAAACTACACTGCCCACATTAGAGGCGTGGCAGCAACCAGGCTGCGTGGAGAGAGACGAAGATGCAACAAATGAAGTTGCACTCAGGAAATTGTGCCATGTGAGAAGATACTGCGCAACCTGGTAGGAAAAAGACCATTATAGTTACTATTCATGACTTGACGGCCAGAAAATGGTTAAGTGGAGTGGGGTAGCAAAAATTAAGGCAAAAATATTTAAATATGTGCCGCCAAAACAACATTTATTATCAGAATTTGGGAGGAACGGTAATATTTGAATTCAAAAACCTTGGTAACTTACACGTGTCAGTCCAATAGAGAACACTTTGCCCTCTAAGACTTGTTGATGAATTTTTTTGTATATCGCACATGAGCCAAGCATGCTGGGGGGAATTTTTGTCATGCCCTCCATTTGTGAACTATTCTGTAGAAGACTGAGAGTCATTCATTGAAAATATGACTTCCACTAACCCCGTCGAAGCCATAAATTAAAAAGCAGCTATGTCCGACGTGCCAGGACCGAAAGTGTCCAGTATGGAGGCTACCCATGTTGTGCCATGACGCCTAGGTCACCAACGTCGAAACAGATTGTGGTGAAATAAAAATAGCCTATTGCGAAATACAAGGAACCAATCACAAAGGAAAAACAAAAGAAGTTGGTGTCAATGCGCGGGTCACCGAGGAAGCATACCAAGACATAGGCTAAGTAGAAAAAGGATAAGCAGCCAAAAAAGTAGTGGACCTAGAGGAAGAAGAACTTTGAGGAATTGAGGATATTGATGTTGAACGGGTGGAGTCTATGACACGGCTTCCGGATTATATCCCTCCACTGAAAGGAAAAGCTAATATCATGAAAGATCTTGATACGGGGAAATTCTCAGTGTTAACACCTTTGCTACCGAAGTAAATTGTGTTTGAAGGTCCTAGGCTAGCGTGCATTCCAATGCTTAAAATGGAAGATTGGGACCTCACAGACCACACAAAGTTTCCGCACTTGGAAACTCACAAGTACATGCAGAGGACCTACTTTGATGACATGGGGGTTACAATTTTGGATCTCATGAATTGGGTGCATGGTGTTGAGTAGTCAGGATTGCTCAATTTGTTGTTGGTGGCGCATTATCATCATTCCTCCATTAATACAATATGTGTGCACCATCTCCTCGCATTGATGCACGATGGTTGCCTATGGCTAGGTGATCCTATCCCCATCACCGACATGTTGATCCAAAGGATCACTAAGTTACCTTATAAAGGCGTGAAACCTGCCAAAGAATTTGGGGGAAAAACAGAGAGAAAGAGTTGGAAAATAAAATGAAGAAGGAGTTTGGTCTAATTAAAAACCAGCGAGGGTACTCTACATGTTCATATCAGACTCGGTAGTACAATTGGCTGCCCAGATTTTAGCAAGCTAAGTAATGAGAAAATGTTGCACGGATGAAGTTTCGGCACCGGTAATATCGCTCGCATCATAGTTCACAAAGGGGGTTCAGTACAACTAGGCCAAGTACATATGTTAAGAGTTCCTCGCAAACTGTCGTGAGGCCCAGGAGGAGAGAAAGCCATTTCAATATTCTTGGTTGTTGTTGTCAATTATTTTGCTTTCCTAGAGGTTACTAGAGGATAGCTAATTTCCTCCACACAAGGAAGAATTGCATGAGGCAGCGCGGTTTGCCTCGTTATGGACCTCAAAATATCCAGAGCATGTTAAGGAGACAAAGATCTTTTGGGTGTTAATGAAGATGGACATGCACATGGAGGTTAACCAGCGGCCAAGGTTGTCTCCCACCTTGTACATGCGGCCATCGGCTTATGTAGAATTCAAAGCTGATTTTCATAGGGTTTTGATCAAAGTACAAAAAGACCCTGAGAAAAAGTGGCACGCATTGCCTTATATGGTGATGGATATAGATACCTAGGAGGTTGTGGGACTTTAGCCATGGGAATGGTGCATGCCTACGAAGTTAGATGTAGGGACAAGTATAGGTGCAGAAAGCTCTATTGTGCAGAAGTGGAAGTACGCCGCTCAGCAAGCCACTCGCACATTGGCTAAGCTAAGGAGGAAGGAGGGTTCTATGGAAGCTACATAGAAGGCTAGTATGGAGAAGGAGCACGCTGAAAAAGTGCAGGCAGAGCATGAGAAAAAGGATGTAGAGGACAGTGAAAAATCTGCTTCCCACCATACAAATGAGAAAGAGCTATCATAGCAAGGAGGAGGTGGCGGTGAGGAGCAAACAACTCCTTTCATACTGAAGAAGCGCACACAGAAGCAGTAAAGTGGGCAGCGAAAGAAGCAGAAGTCTAATAAGCAGATGCATCTTGATCCCATGGTGCTAACTTAGGGTGATCTTGATGAGATCGACAAAAAAATTAGGGACACAACAACAGAGGTGTTCCAACAATTCGAGCAGCAATACATGCAGACACTGGGGAGCATCCCGAAGGATCGACTTCCTTGTTTCCATAATTTTTCTTACCAACCTGAATGCCTTCTCCAATGAATCAGGTTCCCAAAGGTGAACCTCATGTTGGATGTTATCCTTTAAATTCCATATATACACATCAATCCTATGCTCCTTTAGAATATATTTTACCCTTATATTCAATTTGTGGAAGTCCTCAATGTCATCCATCATTGAACCCTTTTGTTTGGGATTTATCAATTGGCTAAAAAAAGTGTTGTTTTTTGTATCCTCGTAATGTGCTATCATTTCTTCCATAAAAATTTCCCAAGTGACATTATTTTCACGAGATAAAAGCGATTGATACCATACAAACTAATTGGGTTCCAAATATAAAGTTGCAATGTGTACCTTTTGTGTGTTTTGCACATTATGGAGATCGAAATATTGCTCCATATGTAGTATCCATGTTATGGGATCCTTGCCATCAAACTTCCTCATATCGATTTTTGGAACATGGTGGGTCTTCAATCCAACATTAGAGTCTATGAAATCATGATCAACATTTATTTTTTTCTCGTCATCAGTTTCCTTGACTACCCTTTCGCCATTAGTAAGCATTTCTTGTAGCAACTTTGTCAAATATATCTTCAAATGTTCCATGTTGCCTTTACGTTTTTATTCTATATCATCCATTTTAGCTTCCATGCCATCCATATTAGCTTCCACGACATTCATCTTAGCTTCCATGCCTTCCTTAAACCATCCATCTTAGCTTCTATTACTTTTTGTGAGAGTGAAAATTGTTGCATTTGGTCTCATAATTTTGATATAGCATGTTGCATTTCTTCCTCTTCTTCATGAGTCATCGTAGATATTTCAGGTTTATTACTAGGTGTTTCAATTGTATTTCTTTGGGGCATCAATTAATAATAATTATGCTTCACTATGTCCTTTGAATTCCTTCAAACTAAATTTTCAAACCAAACTTATGCAAAATTTTGAAAAGACTGCACACATTTTTTCGCTTTGTAGGAGGTCAATATTGAATCTGTTGTATCTCTATAATTTTGGATCTCCAAGGTCAGAAATTGTGTCCTATGGTAGCCCTCTGAGTCCTCGTTCTAACCACTCAAGTCTTTTATAGACATATTTGGGCACTTCAACCCCAATCTTATATGTCGATAAACTAGGGCTCTTCAACCCCTAAAAGAGTTGTTTCATACCCTAAAAGAACATGGTCATCTGATTACATCATTCCCCAAAAGTTCCACCTGAACAACCATCCAGAAATGGCCCAAACTGAACCATACTGACTGCTACACTTTCCAGGCGCGATGCATACTGAGTGGTACACTGCTCAAGTGCGATGCATACTGATTAGGCCTTTTGTAGGGTGCGATGGGCGAGGATCGACAAATGTCCGAGACAGTTTGCTAAGTGGATGCTCATGGGATCTTCTAGAAACTTCTCCTATGACACTTGCCTCTCTGAATTCACCTAGGGATGAGTAAGAGATCCAAGAAATCTCCAAGTGGAACCAAATGTAACAAGTGGAATGACACTAATCAAAACCCCAGAGATGACTCACACCCTTGCACACATCTATAAATGGATCCCTCATCTAAGAGATCAAGAGGCAGGAATATTGTGAACTGCAAGGAAGTGCTAATAGTTTGTATTTGAGAAAAGAGCATTGTATTGTTGGTGTGATCTTTCTATTTCATGAGGTGAAGAGGGATTGATGCTGGGAGGATGAGGCTGGATCAAACCACTGGGTTGTAATTCTCCCTTATATTTAATAAAGTTCTTCAAGTTTTCTCCCATATAATTGTACACTTGTGAATGTTATCATTTGTAAATGTTATTGTATTTTAATTATATATCTGATTCTGTAATGCTTATGTTATAATAGATCAAGATTTTTTTACGATTCTCTATTACTATGTTTCTACAGGTACTCTCCAAGCAGGATAATTACGGAGAGGAGTTGCAATCGCTGTCAACGGGGAGAGAGATTAAACAAGGGATTAAGCGGAAGACCTAGGTTGGTTCCATTGTCTTTCTCTTATCTATTATACATAGAAGAAATCATGAATTGCTTTAAACTGTTGCTTCTAGGGTAGCTGCCAAACCTAGAGGGCTAGTCATTCGAAAAGACACTAGTTTTCCCATAAAATAATTCGTGACTCCGCTGGGGAATGAATAAATGTTTGTTTGTTGTTATTGTTTGTTTTATAAACTATAGACAGAGCCTGAAGTCATCCAGGTAGCCTTTGAACTACTCTTTCTCTGCAATTGCATAGCAGATGAATGTTGCTTCAGTCAATCTCTAGTTTAGTTTATGAATTAAACATTTGACTTACAAGAATTCTAGATGCCCTTTTGGTAGCTCAGTAACCTCTCAAGACAATCCTCTATACTTTGCTCTTTACTTTCCATCATAGCTCAGCTTAACTCACTGAAGTCAGCTGCATATTTGAGCCAAAACCCACTTCAGTTGCACTCCCTGGCCCATCACACTGTCTGTCACAGTGAACCAGTATGCATCACACTTCCCGAGTGTAGTAGGTGCGATGCATCCCTGTTTCTGTGAAGCTCAGGTGCGATGACTGACTAAACCTATTTCCATTCTAGAAATTGGGGGTTTTCTGTCCTTGCTTTCAGTTTTGTTTAGTTGTTTTTTGTTGCTTATGAACAGTGCCTCCTTAATGAAGCCTGCTTGCATCACATAGATCAACCTCCATTGATTAGGATTAGTGATTTTTTTTGTATTTGTTCATCATTTACAATCCTTTTTCGAAAATTTGCTTAAATCAATCTGTCACTTTGGTACAAAAATTGTCGTAACTGTCGTTTTGTGTCAAAAACAGAAGTGTCGTGGATTCCTCCTTCCCTGGATAATCGATTGAAATTGTTGTCATGCATTTGGTTTGATTTGTTGATAATTCGAAGTGTCAAAAGCATTTTTTATTCAAAATTGAAAAGTGTCGTTTAGTCTTCCCTTCTCTTTTGAAGAAGAAACTGTCAAATGTCATTTGAAAGAAATATTTCAGATCTTTGCTGCATTTAGTTTTCCTTTTTGGAATTTTTCACATTAAGGAGAATGAAAAACAAATACATGCATTTGCATTTGCATTTAGTTTGTGTGCGAAAAATGATTTAGGAAAATGCACTAGTGTGTGATCTTTGCTCTTTGTTTGAAAGAATTGTAATATTCTTTCCCTAGTAGCTAGGAGTTTCATTGCTCAAAATAAATAACGATTGTTTATCATTGTAGATTGCATTTTAGAAAATTCAAATCAACATCACACGGTGAACCACTAAAAGGAAAACTTTAAACAAGATCAACTCTAAAATAAATTTCAATGAACCTAACAACACTTTGAAACTTAACGCAACACATCTAGAGGTCTATGCTAGAAACGTGTTCCGGTGTCATAAAAACTAGTAACTATCATTTTCATTGAAGGATGGGTGATTCCTCCTCCTTGATACGACAAGTGTTAGCACAGACTTGTGCTCCCCGTACCGTCGCGTTTATATTGGAAGACCGCAATAGGCTTATATCCTTTATCCATAGGAAGCCAAGTCTTCCACCCGATTGATCACAATGCACTGAGCACAGCATTCGGGAAGATTTTCTCTTTAATTTATCACCAAGGTGTATATTGTAGTTTTTCAATTGGTTTGGTAGTCCCTCTATCTAGATTTTCCATAGTAGTCACTTTTGTTCCTTTTTGACTCTTTAAAATAAAAGGTCCATTTGAGCACTTGTCACTTCAGGCTCATTAAAAATCAAAGGAGACTAGAGTCATCTTTAGCTTTTTCTCGACTCTTAAAAACTGAAAAAACAAAGTTGTGTCAAAGCGTCTTTAAAATTAATTAAATTCAGAATAACATATTTTTCCCCTTAATTTTGAGTTGATCAAGTAATCCGTAATCGTGGAAGAAAGTCAATCAAAACCCTATCGTTCCGGGCAAAATGGTCTCGTTTAACTGAGTCCAATTCATCTGGTTTATTTGAAACTTTTGTTTCAACATTGTTAGAGACTATAGTTACTCCGATCATTTCTGGTACATCTGCCTTTAGAGAAGAAGTTCCGCAGTTACAAAAGGACATTAGAACTGGTCCTAGTGTAATGGTAGACACTTCTATACCTGAAACAGCTCCATCTAGAGTTGATCTAGAGGCTGAAGTTCACTTACCTAAACATCTAGAAGTTGAGTTTCAGAATTCAAAAGGCGTCACCCCTCCAATATCTGTCACTGCAGAAGCTATACCTCCTTCTGCTCCAGAAATATTTAAGGACCTGACGGTCTACCTTTTCCACCTGGTCTGATTGTTATAGAAGAGATAGTAGAGGATCCTCCATCCAGTACCTCATTACATTTTGGAACTGAGATTCATTTGTATCCTTTTACTCCTAAGTTTCATTCTTTTAATCATCCTTCATCGCAAGTTCCTGTCGAATCGCTAGGAAATCTTTTGGATAAACTAAACATGTCTGAGCAACCATCAACATCTAGGACTGTGTCATCTGATACATCTATGGTAGAACTTCCTGCTGCCATTCCTAAAATGTTTGCTGGTATACCATCTGTTCCAGCTAGTTATCAATCACTAGCAGGAGTCCACTTAGAGGTTGCTTCGGCAACATGGTCTGATCCTATTTATTAATCCAAAGTCCCATATGGTATTTCTTAAGTTGAAATTTAGCAAATTGATCCTGCATTCCAATATCAATTTGGGCAGACCAATCTTCAGAGACCGATATATCCTTTGACCACTGGACTGCCACCATATGGAGGGCAATATGCTTTTTCATTGTTCCCTCATAGGGAACAACCATATGAGACTTTACAACAAAATTCATGTCAAACTGAAATTACATCCAGTGGTTGGGTACCAATACTGCCACAGTAACCAAGGGTTGTATATTCAATGCAACCGATCCAACCTGTGTCGAATATTCCCACTACACCTGCTATTGTGACTGTGTCGCAAGTACAAGCACTGCCTATTGTGTCTCAACCTCAAGTCTCTCAGGTTGCAATACAATAGCCTCTTGTCTCTACGGCTCAATCACAACCTCAAGTTAGTGCTTCCTTACCTGGAATGACTAAGGCTCAAACAGGTATTATCACTCCACATCTTGGTCAATCTTCCAGTATTGGGCAACAGAAAATTGTCCAACAACCATGGCTGGTACAATACCAACAAACGCAATTCCAGCAAACCCAACCTCAGTTTGGGCTTGGTCAATATCAAACCTACTAAGGACCTTAGCAACAAGGCTTTGTAGGTAATGGACAGCTGCATTTTCAAAACAGTTATCAACAACCACACTATACTCGTTATGTCCAACAACCTTATCAAAGTTACCAGCATCATATACATTATGTTGGTATGCAAAGACCTACTTCTCAGGTGATTCCTTCTTATCCTGGGTATGCTTCACCTAACCTGAATCAGCAGTTGCCTTTCGTAGCAACTCTAGAATTAAAAGATTTGAACCGATTGACGAATGATCCAATTGCATACGCCCCTTGGTGGCCAGCGATTCCTCATAAACTTCCCTTCGATATGCCTAAATTCAATGGAAATCCAAGTAAAGATCCATTGAATCACGTAATGACTTTTCATTTGTGGTGCTTATCTAACACCGTAAATGATGATTCGATTAGGCTTCGCCTTTTTCAGAGAACGCTAACTGGTCTAGCAGTGAAATGGTATATTCAATTGCCTAGAGCTTCATTTGACAATTTCGGCACCCTTGCCACTACTTTTCTAACCCACTTTCAGCTACCCATAAGGTACGAAACGTGAACAAAACTCCTTACAAATTTTAAATAGACCACGGCTACTCACATATCTGATCACATGCATGAGTGGTGGCATTGTCGTCGAATGGTAAATACATATGTTCCCAATCAGCTGTTAGTTGAGTGTTTTATTAAGTCCTTATTGCCATCTATCACTGAGGATGTGGCAAAAGGAGGATTTTTCATTTAAGAGCAAGTCATTGCTCATGCCCAATATTTAGACTTGATCTATACTCAGTCTGGCACACTCTACGACAAAATTCCTGATGCTCCAAGACCAAAAATTTTCGTTCCACCTCCTCCTAAATCGAATAAGGATTCTCATGCCAGTGATGGCGTGATCAGTGCCTCAAGCATGCAAACCGAAAAGGCTCCATCTGGTAAAGCTCTTGTAGTTTCTAGTCAAAATGCAAATGAAAAAGCTCTTACCTCAAAGATTAATGTTGTGTCATCTGACAAGGGCAAGAATCCAAAGCAACCAAGGGGCAAGAATAAAGGGAAAAATAATAAGAAGAAACAGGAGAATTCAACTCCTAAAAAAATCTTCTGAGAACCCTACTGGGCCAAAGAAACCTCCTCGTTTTCCATGTTACATATGTAACGAGGAGAATTATATGAGAGATTTTCCACATCGAGCTGAGGTTGTGAAATTTTTAAAGACTTCAAATACCTCAGCGGTGTTGACTGATCCGTTTCCGAACCCAGAAACAAATCTGGTTGCTATCGATCATGCTTCCACATCCCAAGTGCTTATGTTATCCATCTCAAAAAATCAAAATGATGCTTTGATATTGACAAGGAATAAAGATTATGGGAATCCATTGTCGTCAAACAGCCAGGCCACAAATCAACCTAGCAGTTCGACAATGACTTCACCAGAAGTTGTTCCACCCATTATCCCTGAATTAATTATAAATCCGCCAAAGGGAGTCGTACATAAATTGACATTTAATCCTCGTTCTCGAGATGCTCAAAATTATAATATAGTGGAGGATCTGGCTCAATCGCCATCTGCTATGTCGACACTTGAGGTACTGCAAAATTTCCCCTCCCAAAAGTAGGCTTTGTTATCAGCGATAGGTGGGATTGATCCAACGGATTCCAATCTTGTGGCCTTTAATCATAAAGGATATACACCTCAATTACCGACCCAACTCGCTTTCCTTATATAGGTAAAAGCCCTCAATAAAATCATTCATCGAACAATCATTGATGAGGGGGCATCTACCTATATTATGTCAATGAGTTTCTGGAAAACTCTTGGTTCACCACCCTTGTCGCAATCATTAACAACATTAAAAGCATTTGATGGAAGAACATACACTCCATATGGGATTTTAAGTAACTTGCAAGTTGAACTGGGGGGCAAGCCAATAGAGATTGAGTTCGAGGTCATTGATGGAAACCTTGATTACAATATCTTACTGGGAAGGCCCTGGATTTATGTTATGGTTGTCGTTGTGTCTACATACTTTACGATAATAGCTTGTGAGACCCAAAAATCCTCGCAAACTCTTAAAGTTCTTAGGTTGAGGCCATTCCTGCATTGCTTGGAGCTTTTTGGGGTCCACCTTGACACCCTCACGCCCCACAATGTGGCCCAAATACTCTACCTTTGTCATGCCAAACGAACACTTGGACATCTTGACAAATAATTTATGCTTGCGGAGTAGTTGCAAGAGTAGATCTACATGCTGAAGATGTGCGGCCCAAGTGCAACTGTAGATGAGAATGTCATCGAAGAAGACAAGGACAAATTTCCTGAGATATGGTTTGAGAATGTGGTTCATAAGGCTCTGAAAAGTAGAGGGGGCATTACAAAGACCAAATGGCATGACCAGGAATTCATAGTGGCCTTCATGAATTCTGAAAGCAGTCTTGGGTATGTCGACTTCCTTCATGCGGATCTGGTGGTAACCTGAGCGAAGATCCAA
>APFE031732311.1:0-26377 GCA_000404065.3 Pinus taeda
TTTGTGTAGCTCAATTTTGTCTATGGAATGAATATCCCTTGCCAACACTTTGAAATCTACCCTTTTGAAATCTAATACTGTCTTTGGCTACTAGGCTGTAGGCTTCATAAAGGTCATCTATACCTTCCCCTATTTAATGTCAAAGGCTGACATTTGCCTTTTTTGATTGGTAGGAGTTAGCTTCAGATATTGTGTATATGTTTGGGCCTTAAGCCTCTCATTTCTAGCCTTAATTTATTTATACCTTTCCTTGATATCTTGGTCTTTGTCAGCTAGCATTCTAAAAGAAGACACTTCAACATCGAGCTGCCTTTCCAACATTTGAGATTGTGATGTGGAAGGCTCTTTCATTCCTCCAGATGGAGTGGTAGGCCTACTTCTTTCTACTCCTGACTTCAGTTGAGTCTTCAGTAAACTATTGCTCAGACGCTGGATTTAGCCTTTGCCTCTTTTTTTATTCTTGCTGCAAATCAGAGGTGACCATTCCTGAAGTGGAAGCCCCTTCTCTATTTCTTTTTGGGATCTTCTCCTCAATTTGAGGAGCTTGCATGATCGAAGGGGTGCTCATCGTAATCTTTGGTTCTCGTGGTATCTACAGAAAAGAGTTGTCATCAAGCTAATTTTCTAAATAAATAAGAGCATTCTCAACATCTACTCTGGTGTTGTCCCGATCTACTAGGGTACCCTCCACCCATTATGTCTAATTTGCATAAGCTTCTATCTCACGTATGGGATGGTGAATGAAAGGTCCTAGCTTGACCTTTTGTCTCCTCTTTGTGATTAATTCCAAAGGATCATATCTCGAGACAAAACTTCTTTGGAACTTCATATTCTGTAATATCAAGTCTGCCTCTTGGCCAGCCTCTTTAGAGTTGCATATGAAGTGTAGGTTTTAACCCTGTAGAGAAATTACCTGCATACGAATTCTAAATCACAGGAAAAATAAAAATGCGAGAGCATAACACATAAAACACATATACACAGAGATTTCCCAATGGATCCCAAAACTGAGACTACCAGCTTGATTTATTTTTATTATGTTCCTTTCAATGTTACAATTATTTATACATGCCGAAGCATCCAATACCATGGACCGAAAACCATCGCGTCCAAAACCGTGGACCGAAAAAAACCATAGGTAGGTTCGCCCAACCTAATATAGGGTCCAAAAAACTTTTTCTCGGGGCGCTGCCCCAAACCCCGTAGAGGGGGCCTACCCGCCCCCCTCAAACCCCCCGGACAGGGGGGGCTGCCACCCCCCTTGTGACCCCCCTGCTGCGCAATCGGTGCGGCGAAGGGGGGCTCCACCCCCCCTCTAACCCCCCGGTTCACTACGTAGGTTAGTCGTGGAAAGAATATAACACAACCCAACACCAAGGAGTACCCATGTGGCATACTTTCAATAGATGCTACTACATGAAAAATGTGATTGCAATCACATATTTCATGTATTTCACATATTTCATGTAGTAGGGTTCATTGAAAGTATGCAAGATGTGCTCCTTGGATGTAAAAGTAAATTCTGCATCCAACGAGTGCTCTTGCTCGAAATTTGAGTAGATTCGTAGGGAGATAGGTTGAACATACAGTTGAAGAAGTAGTTTTTTCTTTTTTCCCTCTAAAACTTGATGAGCTAATCTAATCTTATTTTATTATTTCCACTATTAATTTATAATATTCCTTAGGAGGCCCAGTTTAGACCTAAAAAATTTCTAATGTATCTTTTATCTCAAGATATCATGTGCCATTTTTTATTTTAATTGTAAGCAATACATCAAGATAACAACCTTCAATAATGATCAACCTTTTCACTTCACATCAGTTATCAGCCTTTTCACTTCAAGCAATCTTACAACAATGACAGTCCAATAATCAACATAAATAAACCTTAACACAATCAACAACAATAAGATTAATGACATCAGACATCCTTAACATGATCATTTGATATAAATTCCAACATTACCAACATCTCTCATACATGAGGTATGTATTTAAAGCATAAACTACTCCAGAGATACCTGAAGAGTCGAGGCAACCATATTGATAACATTTATGGAAGCAAAAAATTACACAATTAAATCCTCCACTAGGCCAAGGTTTTTGGGTTGTGTTATATTCTTTCCATGACTAGCCCCAGTAGTTAAACCAGGGGGTTAGAGGAGGGGTAAAGTGTCCCCTTCATTGCATAGGGTGTAGCGAGGGGTGGTAGCCCCCTCTACGCGGTCCAGGGCAACGCCGCGGCGAAATTTTTTTTTGGATCCTATATTAGGTGGGTGGACCTACCAATGGTTTTGGGAGCGATGGTTTTTGGTCCATGGTATTTTGTAGATCCGGTCAAGGGAACTACAATTATGTTATAATCCAGGGTTAATGGATTGGGATTTATGGATGCTTTGACATGTATATATATGTATTGTAATATTGAAAGGAACATAATGAAAAATCAATTTGGTAGTCCCGGTTTTGGGATCCAGGGGAAATCTCTGTGTATATTTGTTTTATGTGTTATGCTCTTGCCATTGTTTATTTTCTATTTTTAGAATTCGTATGTAGGTAACTTTGTATGGGGTTAAAACCTACATTTGGTATCAGAGCTGTTTTGGCTTCAAGGGGACACCTTTGCTGCTGAGGGGTTTTGCTTAGGCCTGTGGTAGACCCTGTTCAGTGGGAGATTTGCGGGATCGATTCTTATGGTGAAAGAAGATGGTGAGCAGTGGAAAGATATAGATCAAGAAATTTAATGGTCAGAGTTTTGAGTTGTGGAAACTCAAGATGGAGGATCTGTTGGTGGATAAATATTAGCGGATCATAGTAGATCTAGGTACTAAACTAATGAAAATGTTTGATGAAGACTAGAAGAAGTTGGATCAGAAGGCAAAAAGCACAATACGATTATGTGTCGCAGATTTAATATTGCTGAATGTATCAGGGGAAGCTACGATAAAGGATTTGTGGGACAAGTTAGGGACTTTGTACCAATCTAAGTATTTTGTGAGTAAATTTTTCTTATGGGAAAAGCTATAAAACCTGAGGATGAAAGGTGGAGACTCGGTGAGATAGCATATGAATTCATTTAATACTATGGTAGATAATTATTATTTGTTGATTTTAAAATTTTAGATGAAGATAAGTGCATCAGTTTTTTGTGTTCTCTACCAGATTTGTGGGACAATATAGTTGTTGCAATAGGTAGCAATGTAATTGCCTTGCAGTTTGATGAAATAGTCTCATCCTTGCTGACGGAGGAGATGGGACGAAAAAATATGGAGAGCTAGAATGGTGATGCCTTATCTATACGAGGATGGTCCCAGAACAGAAACAAAATTAAGTCCTCGAGTGGGAGATCTAAATGTAGAGGGAGATCTAAATCTCTAGAAAAACCTATAAAGGTGTGCTGGAAATGCGAAAACGAAGGGCACTACAAAAGGGTCTGTAAATCTAAAACTCCTAAGAAAGGAAAGGGATCTGATGATGCTCCTTCTAGAGAGGTGAAAACCACCTTAGATGAAGGTGGGGATGTGTACTTGGCTTCTTCTTCAAGTACACATGTAGATCATGGGGCATGGTTGATTGACTTAGGTTCATCCTTTCACTTCACTCCACATAGTGAGTGACCATTCTGCGAGTATGAGAAATATGATGGTGGTGATGTATTCTTAGGGGATGATAGGAAGAATAGAGTCATTGGTCGTGGAAAAGTCAAGTTGAAGTTACAAGGTGAAAGGATTAGAACACTTCCAAGTGTTTTGCATATTCCCGCATTAGCCAGAAATCTAATTTCTGTAAGAAAGTTGGATGATGTAGGTGCAAAAAAATGTTCGAGAAAGATACATACAAGATGGTTTGGGGAGCACTGGTATTGATGCAGGGAGTTCAGATTGGAAATCTATACAAGATGCAAGGTAGCACTATTATTGATGGGTGCAATAGTTCTGTTGTTTCTGAAAGTGGAGTAGAAAATTTAGTGGTCTCCAGAGAAAAGACCATGCTATGGAATCAAAGGCTTACATTGGAGAGAAGGGACTTCAAATACTTCATAGTAAAGGTATGGTAGAAGGTATGTCAAATATCTCTTTGGGTTTTGATTTCTTTGAAAATTGTGTATATGGGAAGCAAAATCGGGTGAGTTTCTCCTATGGTGGTAAGAGGGAGAAACAAATATTAGAGCTTGTGCACAATGATGTGTTTGGACCTGTTTTGGTTCCATCATTAGGTAAGTTTGTTTACTATGTATCATTTATAGATGACTTCTCATGGAATACATGGATATATTTCCTCAGGAATAAATCTCCATCATTGGGTAAGTCTGTGTACTATGTATCATTTATAGATGACTTCTCAAAGAATACATGGATATATTTCCTCAAGAACAAATCTAAAGTCTTTGACAGGTTTAAAGAATTTAAGGCTTTGGTGGAAAACTAGACAGAGAAGAAGATACAGGTGCTGAGGACAGATAACGGTGGAGAGTTTGCAAGAAGGAATTTGAAGAAATCTGTAAGAAGTGTGATATAGCATGGTAGAAGACAACTCCATACACACCTGAGCAAAATGAACTTGCAGAAAGAATGAAAAAGACGTTGATGGAAAGGGAAAGAAGCATGCTCAGTGGTGTTGGGTTAGGACAAGAATTCTGGGCAGAGGCAGTGGACACTACATGCTACTTGGTCAACAGGTCACCTTCATCAACGTTGGAGGATAACACTCCGAAAGAGGTATGGATTGGTAAGAAACCTTCTCTTTCACATCTGAGGGTATTTGGATGTGATGCATATGTACATGTTCCAAAGGAGAAAAGAACAAAGTTCGATAGTAAATATGAAAAGTGCATCTTTATTGGGTATAAGGATGGTTTAAAAGGTTATAAGATTTGGAACCCAATAACAAGGATGGTTGTGTACAACTGAGATGTGGTGTCTAGAGAGGTGAAAGATGTTATTAAACATGAATTCCTACCAAAATAACCTGAGAAGATAGAGTTTGAGCTGAAGTAGGAAGAATCAGACTCTACAGCAGAAGAGGAATCAGAAGAGGAAGAGCCACAAACTCCGGTTGTGAGAGGATTAGTTCAAGAAAGAAGGCAGCCAGAGAGGTATAGTCCATCTACTTTTTGTTCAAATTTTTCTTTATCTATTACTAATTATGATTCCAGAACTGTGAAGGAAGCAGTAGATTCAGAGAATGACAAACTCTGGAAAGAGGCCATGGTTGATGAAATGGAATATTTGCACAAAAATGAGGCTTGGGATCTGGTGGAGTTGCGGACTGGAAGGAAAACCATTGGCAACAAATGGGTTTTCAAGAAGAAGATGAAATCAGAAGGAAAGTTGGAGAAATACAAATCTCAGTTGGTAGCAAAAGGTTATTCTTAGGTGTCGGGAATTGATTTTGGTGATATTTTTTCTCTTGTTGCCAAGGTATTATTAAATTACTTTTATCTGTTGCTGTTGTTTTTGATTTTGAGGTAGAACATATGGATGTGAAGAAAAGATTTCTTCATGGGGATCTGGAAGAAGAGATCTACATGAAGAAACCTAAAGGCTTTATGGTGAAGGGTAAGAAAGAACCAGAAGCAAAGTAGATCATTGTGTGTATTTTAAATTAATTAGTGACCATGTTATTTATCTTGTCTTGTATGTGGATGATATGTTGCTGGTCGGAAATAACAAAGAAATTATCCAAGATTTGAAGACCCAATTGTCCTCCAAGTTCGATGTGAAAAGTCTTGGTGCTGTAAACTATATTTTGAAAATGGAAATTAAACGAGATCGGGTAAAGAGGAATCTCTGGTTAAACCAAAGGAAGTATGCCGAGACAATACTACAGAGGTTTAATATGTAAGATAGTAAACTGGTGAAGGTTCCTATTCCTGTAGGTGTAATATTATCTGCTGAACATTGTCCAAAGACATAAGAAGAGGAAGAGGACATGTCCCATGTTCCATATGCAAGTGCAGTTGGTAGCTTGATGTATGTGATGGTCTGTACTATCCTAGACATTGCACATGCAGTGGGAGTATTAAGTAGGTTTATGTCAAAAACAAGGAAAGAGAATTGGACAACAATGAAGCGGGTCTTCAGGTATTTGCATGGCACTAGTGATTATGGTTTGTGCTATCGAAGAAGACTAGGATTCGATAGAGTTTTGGACATCCATGGCTTTGTTGATGCAGACTGGGCTGGAGAGCTAAATCAGAGAATATCTACAAGTGGGTATGTGTTTAACCTATTTGGAGGTGCAATTAGTTGGATGAGTAAGAGACAATATATAGTGGAACTATCAACTACAGAGGCAGAATACATGGCAGCCACTCGTGCAAGCAAGGAAGCAATTTGGTTGTAGATATTGTGTTCAAGTATGGGGTTAGTACACTGAGGTATAAGGAAAGACTGTGACAACTAAAGTGCAATTTCCTTGGCAAAGAACCATGCTTATCATTCAAAGACAAAGCACATTGATGTTCAATATCAATTTGTGAGGGATATGGTAAAAAGGCGTTGTTGGTAAAGGTAGACACCTTGAAGAATACTGCAGATGCATTGAAAAATTTTGTGAGCTTTGAGAATTTATCTTGGTGTAGAGAAACAATGGGTGTTGCAGGGCTAGATCAATTAATAAGCTCTCCTGTGGCCCCCCTATGGAAAGAAAACAAGAAATGGGAGAATGCTGGGTTGTGTTATATTCTTTCCACGACTCGCCTTGGGGAATTTTTGTTTTCTTTGGACCCTATATTAGGTGGGCATACCTACCTATGGTTTTGTGCATGGATTTCACACATGGTTTTTGGCGTGATGGTTTTTGGTCCATGGTATTTTGTAGATCTAGTCAAGGGAACTAAAATTATGTTCTAATCCAAGGTTAATGGATTGGGGTTTATGGATGCTTCAACATGTATATATATGTATTGTAACATTGAAAGGAAAAAAATGAAAATTCAATCTGGTAGTCCTGGTTTTGGGTGTAGGGGAAAATCCCTCTGTATATTTGTTTTATGTGTTATGCTCTCGCGATTGTTTATTTTCTGTTTTTAGAATTTGTATGTAGGTAATTTCTGTATGGGGTTGAAACCTACAAAGGTGAGATTTGAATGCGTTAATGACATCAGGGATCAAATATTTGCCCCCATATGAAGAAAGTATAATGAAATATACCAACTTTAGGAGTTTCACATGATAATGTGCTTGTGGAGTAGGATCTCGATATTAAAAATTATTATTTTGCCTTTGCAATATTTCATTCCTTGCTCTCAAATTTCTTGAGTAATTGAAATGTTACCCATCAATATGGTCACCTTCATTAAATCCACAATATTTTCTTCTGAGTCACCGAGCCATCACAAATTTCCTACACCCAGCCTAGTTCTCTTATTGAGTAGGCCCAAGAACAAGATTGTATGGTGGTAGTGGTGCTTTGATAATATAATAATAAATGGGAAGAAGTGGAATTCTAGGCATGCTCTCATAGAGTATGAAATAAGCTATGGAAGATTATCACCTCACCTCAAGTTAGAAGCTCCACTCTCACATCGAAAAAAGATGGGTATGAAGGGCCCCACAACCTAAATTCAAATCCAAAACTTTTATTTTAGGGTGAAAATTACAGAATTTGGGTTTATTATGCATGTATTGGGAAAAATGACGTGCACAAAGGCATGAGGTACTCTTCCAAATGGTGTAGTTACACTAGCTAAATCTCTTAGTGCAATCATAGAAGTAGAGGAAACCATAGTCATCAAGCCTTGTGGATTTTCGAGAAATCATTAGTTAAAGCGAATTATCTTGGGTGGTAGCTTGAATCAATTTCAAAAGTTTATTTTTCATGCTCCCAATTGTAGAATTCCATGCAAAGCTTAGAATCTAACAATTGTTTTTTATTAAGTTAAAAAGAGAAGGGCACTAGGAAAACACACAAGATAGACATAAACAATGGAGCACAAGGAAGTTGAAGTGATATCACGAACAAGAGAAAGGGAAAGAAAGACGAGGAAAATGAGGTTGTTAAAGAATGGAGACGCAAAATACTAATAATGGAAGAGGTCACCAACAAACATTCTTCAAAGAAACCACTATCCAAGAACTAGAATTGATTTCTAAGGCAACATGGTGAAATGTGAATTAAAAATGGTTTAGATATGTCTTCATCATTCCAAGTCATCAAATTTATCTTAGGGATATGGGAATTCCAGGTGGCTAGCACACGTGACACAACTACCTTACCCCTTCCAACTAGCCAAGGTTGTTACTAACATTTACGTGTTAGAGATGGAATCAAATTCATTTTGATGATTAAGTCTCCTTTGCCTCATAGAGAAGTAAGATAATTTTACGATACTATATGTATGACCAGTGCCTTAGGGATAAAGGATTGGGAAATTTTGTATTCGAGGGATATTAAGTTTGTTGCAAGGATTGTTTCTACTAATTTATTAATACTAAGAAGCCAGTTTCCTAGCCAATATTTTGTTGAGGAATTCCGTCTGTATCTTGGACTATTATGGGAATAAGGGTGTTCTTATGAAATTTATATTTTTAATTATTTTTCTTTAAAATTTTCACTTAATTATTTTAAATATCACTTTGCTTCAAATATCTACATGTTCCCTTGACTATTCTATGGATGCATATTTCTTTTGTAGGGTAGATATTAGATTTGTTTTTTTGGTATTTAGTCAATTAACATCACTCCATGATTTCCACATAATGCGTATACCAAACACTGGAATTAGTGAACTCCCGTGATAATAACTTGTGTGCTAAAGGACCATTCTATATATGCCCACATTCTTTCATGATTTATTATACTTATAATTCTTTATTAACTTAATACAATTTTATTCCTTTTCACCATGTCAACAAGCAATAATGTTTCTCCTTACAATTAAAATAGATCTCTAACATTTTCATTTAGTATATTTGGAATAATCTTGTTTACTTAATTGCAATCTTCTTTTTCTTACACTTTCTTATATTAGTACTTGAATTTATTTTTAGTAGATATGGACCAATCCTGTTTGCTATATTACAATTCCTAACTTAGAAGTTTGTAGAATAGAATTTTGAAGAGTTTCCATTTACATTCTTAGCATTAAACTACATTAAAACTAGTTTTTAGGCCATATAATCTAGAGGATTCAACTATCCCAAACATTGGCCCTCTCTCTTGGGTCAGATCCCTTAACTATTTGGCATGAAATTTCCCCTTGTCAACCATTTATTTGGTGTTAAAAGGAGGACTGACTTCATAGTACCTTTTATGAAGGGTTTTGATAACTATGATGTTCAACTAGACAATAAGAAAATGAAGCCACATTTGAGTTCCTAGTTAATGACAAGAATACTTTCAGGCATGTTACACACTAATATTCTAGGGGACTTGGTATTCCACCCATTACCCCTCTTCTCCCTCATTAAATTAATCAAAGAGTATCCGTAAGATCTTAGAGGGGTCAAGTATTAGTTCAAAACATTAAATATTTAGTAGATATATCTTTCTCTGATATCCATTACCCTTGGAACTAAATCTATCCATCTTCTATAGGCCCATATGAGGAATATTAATCCAAGGAAGAGGATAATGATGAATATTATAAATTTGATCACACAAGTGTAAGGTTGAGTCCTTGATCTTTAGAATAGAGCTTTAAATTTGAGGACCACATGGAGACCTAAATCAGACTTAATTTTTCAGGGTTGTAGTTGCAACCCTTGTAGTTGTCCATAATCTTTCTAAACACCTTGATAGTTATTACCTAAATATGATCAAGGTACCTTCATAAATCCTGAATACCACATCAAGAAGTTTATCTTGGCTATCCAATTGATGAAAGTTCAACATGAGGATTTTGTATGCTACTTTTTCTCTTGAACCTTTGAGAATAATGCATCAACATGGTATTTCATTTTACCTAGTGGATGTATCACCATTTGGAAAACTTTCCAAATTTTACTTCTAGAAACATTGGGAGAGATAATAATGATTATGAACCTAAAGGTAGAGTTTGTTACTTTAGCCATGGAGCCTACCAATAAGGTTAATTACATCATGCAAAGGTTCATGTCAACACTAAATACATTCAAGAAAGGTACACAACCTTCAATCCCAAATGCTCACCTACTCCTAGGAAGAAATGTTTTCCAACATTCGATCTACCCATATGTCCATGTGGCTCAAGAGATCCACTAGGGAAACCTTGCTTGAGATGATTACATAAATTTGTGAGATTGAGTTAGAAATGATGGGTTTCAAGGAGAGTCATTTGAAAATATATAAACCTAGGAAAGGAATAAACATAACAAATCCATGCCCAAAGTTGAGGACAAGAATAGGGAGTCCCCTAAATTACGATACCTCCAGGGAGAGACGAAGAAACTCACTAATGAAGTGCTTGATATAAATAGAATCATAGGGGAAATCACATCCAACCGAAGTCATTTATAATGAATAATTTTGGGATAGCTTTTACATATTGTTTAACATCCATGCTATGCCTAATTTCAATAGTGGTTTTAGACAATTATTTGATTGATTGTGGGGGAAATTATAGTAGTACATTGAATGGGAGGAATTTTGTTGGGGATTCATCTATGAGAAAAATCACATCTTCCCCATTGGGATTTATGTTGTGAAAATGAGTGTGATATTACAATCTCTATCGCACTACTCACATCTTCACCACTATGCCCAATTACAACTTCAAGGTTAGTAGCCCAAGGTGTCAATGGATTCATCTTAATTTCTATCATTTTACATTTAATAATTACAATGTTAAATCATATTTTGTTTTCTTTGTAAATTTTGAAATTCTATAATTATTATCCAAACAATCCTTGAGAGACCTAATGTTACCTATATATTGAAAGAGGACCTCATCGATGCTAATTCCAACGTCCTTGTTATAACATTAATTCCTACTTTCAATTTCATTGCTTTCATCAATGCAATGGAGGTGGTGTCTATGCATAAGAGGTTGTTCTAATCATATAGAGGACTAGAATGAACAACACTTATTGGGTTTTCCCTAATTTCACTGTCATAAACATGTTCACCAACAATAATAGGAGGCTAGGTGGGACACATCCCTCTAGTAATGTCTCGATTGAGATTTTTATTAAATGACCTCTAAGAAGGAGGTACACTTGCGAACATAATATAACTTTGACTTGGTGCTTCAGAGTATGCCATCCTAGTTGCAACTGGTACTAAGGAACAAATTGTAGATCTCAAAAGGCGAAATTGTTGTATAAGGCTATTTCTAGTAGTTCTATGCATGCCTTGATATCGGAAATGTGGGGGCTTAGATGGAGTTGGGGCCATATGCGTATTTCAGTTCTACATTTGATTTAAAATTGAAAATGGTGTCCGACCAAACAAACTATTTTGAAATTATTCAAAGCAAATCTTGTTTGAGTTTGATCCTTCAACCCATTTGCACTGTTCAGATTGTGTTGCAATCGACCATCAAGAGATTTTCTCTTCCTTTTATCCACAAAATATTGTTTTCTCCCACATTTGCCGTAATTATTTCATTGAGATTTTCTCTTGAATTGGCTCCCCTCTTTAGAAATTATTTTTCTCGTTTATACTCTACCTCTTTCAATAGAAGCATCGTATCCTTTTCTATACAAACTTGGATCATTTTTTAGTACAAATGTTGTAAATTCTAGAACATATGAGACATGTACCCCTTCCTTGACATAATTAGGCACATCAACAACAATATTATACAGAACAAGGTATTTTTATCTACAAATATTATTTAAAGTTTACTAGAGATAAGTACTATTTTCCATAACCACAGTTTTTGTTCAGGCCAGTTGAAGGGGAAGGAATTTGCACATGTGTACATTGTGATTTCTATGTAATGCGCAATTCCATGAGATTCTTGGTCCTCCATGTAATAGACAAATTCATGCAAAGAAAATTGCTTGTTTAGAGGCATGCAAAGGGTTGGAACCTAATGGATTTCTTAGCAGATGCTCCAGATTTGAAGATGAGAGGAAAGAAAATGCTTCCACTATTATTCAATTTTATTACAAGGCTCTAACTAAAGGAAGTCAATTTTGGAAAAGTAAAGAAGTGTAATGAACTTCATTCAAAAATCATTTTATTTATTTATTATCTAGAGTAAATACTTCCTATTAACCTTTTCTTTTATATAAGTATATTTTTCATTTAAATATTGCTTTGTATTCTCTTACTGTAATTAGTTTGCAAATGATCCCCACCATTATTTATTATCATTTAAATATAAGATCTTTTTCGTGTAAATATCATCCCTTAATTTCCAATAAGAGGCCCATTTCTCAGTTGTATTATGAAATTCAAGGTTCACTGGGCAGTGAATGTATACATTTAATTTAACATATTAAGGAATTACCTTTCCCTAGTGAAGTTTGATTTCTTGTAACTAATGGATCGTTAAGTTAATTTTTCTATTTATATACTATTTCCCAGCCTTTTATATTATATGGGGTTACTGCGACCTCATTTTTATCTTAATTTCCATATGATAAAATAACAAAAGTTTGGAATTTTTGTCTCATTCGATTGTAGTTCATGTATAAGAAATAAACGAATATTTTGAATCTATTCATTTTATTAAAATACATTGCATTAATTTTATACTCATTGTTCCTTGGTTCACCCCACCTCTCTCTATAAAATACCTTTATGTATCAATTTTCTTTATATTATACCAGGATTTATGATGGATCAAAGTTACATTGCTTGCACTTATTTAAAATCTTGGGACCATCTTAGATCAACATATAACTTTACATAATTGAGTTTTCAATGATTACAAACCTTTATTTCCAATTCAATGTGGTATATATCCTTAATGAACTTTCTATACTATTTATTGAATCCGTGAGATATGTATTGGTTTCTACGTTTTAGTGTAATAAGTTTCCACAACATTAACCTCAAACATTGTGATTGATGGTTGGGAATTAATATGGATGGATCTATGGTTAACATCATTTAGGGTTGATTTGTGGTTTCATTGACTACCTTTCCACTATTGATCCTGTGAATTCATTCACTCATTCTTTGGTTCCAGGAAAAATCTCTACAAGCATTGCGACTAGATCTACACCATGACCAAGTATTGTTCTTAAGGGTAATTATTAAAGGTAATTATTTGTTTTAGTATAGTTTTAGTTTATTCTTAAATTTTATAGGGTAATTATTAAGGGTAATTATTTGTTTTAGTATAGTTTTAGTTTATTCTTAAATTTTAAATTTTTCCTTTTCCTTCTCTGTTACAACGTAATAATTATCATTTGATCCATTTTAATTTTAAATTCTTCAGGGCTTTATTCCTCTACAAGAATTACCCTTTCATAAGGGTATATAAATATACAATTTATTTTTGTAACACAAAATGCACACCACTTCATTTTTCTGTGATTATGACATATATTCTCTTTATTTTCTTACATATTTATTTTAGTTTTCTTCTTTAATTTTGAAGCTATATGCTCTGCGATTTATTAATATGGTATTATCCTCTTGCATAGGATTTATCAAAGCCCATGGCTAAAGTTTTCCTTCCGGGCAAATATTATCCCAATTGCTTTCTTTTCTTCTTTATTCTATTTAAACTTTCAACCAATAATTATTTAAATATTTTATTTTCTTGTATACATGCAGGTAATACTCCTATAAGGCTATTCAAATTATTTTCTCTCAATGATTTGGATTTGGGCTCTTCAACAACTTATGTGACATTCAACTTTTCTCTCTAAATCAGATATTCCTCTGCCCTTGGATTTCTTGTCTGCATGAGCTTGAATTAAATGTTAGAGAGCAAGAGGCTAGGGTCATTTGTTGTTTATATTTAAAAAATGTATTTCAAGTCTACTTCCTATTAGGAAGCTTGTATTCTGAAGGTTATTAGCCTGTCATGTATTTAGTTGAATCGGAACTTTTATCCCATATTTTGAACTCTTGTAACTAACTATTTATAGTTTCTATGATAATTTATAACAGCATATGCATTTTTAATGATGACTTCTTTTATCATTAAACTTTGGTATGAAATTGTAATAAATTATATTTCTCTTTCAGAAATTTTTATTCCGTTATAGGAGTTATGTTTTTATGGCAGTTTTCTGTTTAGACTTTTGGTTTTTCTACATCTATTTTGTTTATGCCATAATAATTTTTTAGAAGTATATAATACTCCTATGAAATCTTAAATACCCTAGGGTTAAACTCGCCAAAATTGTATACTTATAGCCTTAATTATTTACATGTCTAGGCCTTACCTTCTATATATACCCCTTTGTTTCTACTGGTTGTATTTTCCTCAAATACTACTCTTTACAAAACAAAATACTAATATTAGTTACAATATTATTTGGACTATGCTATTTACTAGTTATTACACCAAATGATGATTAATTTTATATAGTCCATATCATTAAAATTACAAAACAAAACACTAGAAAATCTAATTTAATCCATAAATTATTGAACAACATATTAGTGGTTTTTCCCCTATTCATACTTACAAACTAACACATGCACTTACTATGTATTTTTCCAGAGAATAATTCTCTTTGAAATTAACTAAACTTTTGTGCTAAAAAATTTAGATTACAACTACATATGTATTTTTTACTTTGAATGAGTCAAACTAAGATTGCAATAAAATCATCATGTATTTTTTTGGACAATTCTTTTCAACATTACTGTACAAACATGAAAATACCATTATTCATACTAAGTCACTCTATAAATTTTTCCAATTGTAACGATTCAAAATACCGACTTGAAATTTTAAGTCTAGTAACTAATACAGGAAATACTGAGCTCCTTCCAGCCTTGACAACTTTCTCCAAAAGTGTCAGACCCAAGCACATGTCTACAAGTCTCTTTCTCTTTCTCTTGAATTTTGTCCATAAATCCTTTCTACTCACTAGTTTTTCACTGCATGACCCTCTTTTATTAGAAAGAAGACAAAAAGTGATTATCGCCTACCAACATTTGGTAGTTGGTAACTACCTCCACCTCACCCAAAAGGTGGAAAGTAATTACCAACTTATTTATGAGCTATTCTTCCCACTTCCAAAGACAACATCCAGTCTTTTAGGGAATTTATTGATCAATCATTTCCATAATCATAAATAATCCAATCATTTATATTAGATTCCTAGGACTCAATAAATGGGTAATCAATATCCAACATTAACTTGCAGCCTTTTCTCTTTCATCCAAATGCAATTTTTGTATTAATTTCCATACTTTTTTATTTTCATTAACAACCACACTTAACCATATATAAAGTTACATAAAGGCTTCAAGTTAGGGGTTATCACATCCTCCCCTGCTTGAATTTGACATTATCCCGATGCCTGATTCAAATTTTGGAATTCATTCCAACTCTCTATAAAATAGAGAAGGATATGCTTATTTAAAAGAAGCCTCGATCTCCCTAGATGCCTCTTCTAGGTTGGAATGTTTCCATTGAATCGACAGTCACCCATTAGCATCTTGTTCTGGGTATGCGTTATATTTTTTCCACGATTGGCCCCATGCACTAATAATAGTTGGGATAACTTAAGGATGGGGGGTGGACCCAAAGATGGTGAGAAGACCTGCCCATGGTTTTGTGTAGAGCTTTCACACATGGTTTTGGGAATGATGGTTTTCTGCTAATGGTATTTTATAGTTATGGTCAAGGGAATTACACTTATGTTCTAATCCAAGGTTATGGATTGGGGTTTATGAATACTTCGACACACACACACACATATATTATAACATTGAAAGGAATATAATTAAAAATCAATATGGTAGTCCCAGTTTTGGGATCGAGATGAAAATGTCTGTGTATATTTGTTTTATGTTCTCACCATTGTATACTTTTCTATTTTAATAATTTGTTTGTAGGTAATTTTTATATAGGGTTAAAACCTACATTTGGTATTAGATCTATTTCGGATTCAAGGGGGCGCCTTTGATGTTGAGGGGTTTTTCTTAGGCCTATGGTAGATCCTGTGCAGTGGAAGATCTATGAGATCAATTCTTACGATGAAAGAAGATGAAAAAAATTGGAAAGATAAAAATCAAGAAATTTAATGGTCAAAGTTTTGAGTTATGGAAGCTTAAGATGGAGGATCTGTTGGTGGACCGAGATCAATTGATTGCTGTAGATCCAAGCACGACACCAAAAGGAATGTTGAAAAAATTCTAGGAAAATTTAGATCAGAAGGTGAAGAGAAGAATACGATTGTGTCTCTTATATTAAGTATTGTTGAATATATTAGGGGAAGTTATGACAAAGGATTTGTGGGAAAAGTTAGGGACTTTGTACCAATCTAAGTCTTTGGTGAACAAAATTTACATGTGGAAAAAGTTGTAAAACTTGAAGATGAAGGATGGAGACTTGGTGACAGATCGTCTAAATGCTTGTTAGAAAATTATATATGATGGAGCAATGGAACACATAAAATATTGCAGAAATATAAACACAAAAAAATGCATAAAACAAGATAGACACAGATATACGTGGTTCACCCAATTTGGGCTACATCCACAGAGAAACAACCAGTCCTTCCTTTTATATTATCCAACAAACTGAAGAGATACAACCTACAATAGATCCGCTGTAACACACTCTTCACTCTCAATCTCCTCTCTCTTTCTCACTCAGAATACAGATCTTCATAGACACAATACAATTCCCTCATATATAGTGAGGGGTTGCCTTCTAGGGAAAAAAATACCCTAAATTAAACATAACTTCTATCGCCAGATCTCCGCCTAATGAATGGCCCAGATTGACTAGAAATTACTATACTTTTACAAGGCAATTTTACATCTATTCTTAGCTTCGAGGGCGCTGCCCCAGAAACCCCCTGCGGGGGGGGGGGGCCTCCCCAAAGGTTGCAGCCCCCCCCATCCTGAACCCCCCTGCAGTGAATATTTTACGAGTGACGTTGCCGCTCCATTTTGAACTGGGGTTTGATGTGGCGATACCTTTAAATATAGAAGATAATCAGGCTCCACACCCAACAATGCCTTTACTACTTTGGTAAGCTAGTTGTTATATGTTGATATAAAAATTTCAGACGCAGATAAGTGCATCAGTTTGCTGTGTTCTCTACCAGATTCATGGGATAGTTATTAGTTTGGTTGTTACAATAGGTACCAATACAACTACCTTGAAGTTTCATGAAATAGTATCATCCTTATTGTTGGAGGAAACCAGACAAAAAAATATGGAGAGCCAGAATGGAGATGCCTTGACTATACAAAGATAGTCTTAGAACATAAACAAAAATAATTTCTCAGGTGGGAGATCTAAATATAAGGGGATATATAAATCTCCAAGGAAAGCTGTAAAGGTATGTTGGAAATGCAGAGAAGAAGGGTGTTACAAAAAGGACTGTAGATATAAAACTCATGAGAAAGGAAATGGATATGATGAAGCTCCTTCTACAAAGGTGAAAACCACCTCATATGAAGGTGGGGATGTGTACTTAGCTTCTTCTTCAAGTACACATGTAGATCATGAGGCATGGCTGATCAACTCAAGTGAATCCTTTTATTTCACTCCCCATATGGAATGTTTCTGCGAGTATGAGAAATATGATGGTGGTGATGTCTTCTTAAGGCATGATAGGAAGACCAAAATCATCAGACGTGGAAAATTCAAGCTAAAGTTGCAAGGTGAAAGGATTAGAACACTTCTTGGTGTTCTGCATATTCCTACATTAGCCAGAAATATGATTTTTGTAAGCAAGATGGATGATGTAGGTGTAAAAATAGTGTTCGAGAAAGATACCTACAAGATGGTTTGGGGAGCATGGGTATTGATGCAGGGAGTTCAGATTGGAACTCTGTACAAGCTTCTAGGTAGCATTGTTATTGATGGGTACAACAGTTCTATGGTTCTTGAAAGTGGAGTAGAGAATCTATTGGTCTCTAGAGAAGAGACCATGCTATGGCATAAAAGGCTTGGACATATTGGAGAGAAGGGCCTTCGAATACTGCATGGTAATGGTATGGTAGAAGGTATGCATAATTTCTCTTTGGATTTTGATTTCTATGAACGTTGTGTGTATGGGAAGCATAAGCGGGTGAGTTTTCCCTTAGGTGCTACGAGTGCAAAAGAGATATTAGAACTTGTGAATAATGATGTATTTAGACATGTGTCAGTTCCATCACTGGTAAGTATGTGTACTATGTCTCATTTATAGATGAATTCTCAAGAAATACATGGGCATATTTCCTCAGGAAGAAATCTAAAGTCTTTGACAAGTTTAAAGAATTTAAGGCTTTAGTGGAAAATCAGACTGAGAAGAAGATCAAGAAGGAATTTGAAGAGATTTGTAAGAAGTGTGGTATGTTATGACATAATACTACTCCATAGACACCTCAATAAAATGGATTTGTATAAAGAATGAAAATGACATTGATGGAAAAGGAAAGAAGCATGCTCACTGGTGCCAAGTTAGGATAAGAATTCTGGGCAGAGGTAGTGGAGACTGCATGTTACCTGTTTAAAAGACCACCTTCATCAACGTTGAAGGATAAGACTCCACATGAGGTATGGATTGGTAAGAAACCTTCTCTTTCACATCTTAAGGTATTTTGTTGCGATGCATATGTACATGTTCCAAAGGAGAAATAACCAAGTTGGATAGTAAATCTGAAAGATGAATCTCTATTGGGTATAAGGATGGTTTAAAAGGTTATAAGATTCAGAACCCAGAAACAAAAAAATTTGTGTACAAATGAGATGTGGTGTTTAGAGAGGTGAAGGATGTTATTAAACATGGAGTCCTACCAAAGGAACCTAAAAAGATAGAGTTTGAATTGAAGGAGGAAAGTCAAACTCTACAACAGATCAGGAGTCAAAAGAGGAAGAGCCACAAACTCCAGTTTTGAGAGGATCAGTTTGAGAGAGAAGGAAACCACAGAAGGTATAGTCCATCTACTTTCTATTCAATTTTTTCTTTATCCATTATTGATGATGATTGTAGAACTATTAGGGAGGCAGTGGATTTAGAGGATGACAAACTCGGGAAGGAGGTCATTGTTGATGAAATGATATCTTTGGACAAAAATGAGGCTTGGGATTTGGTGGAGTTTTAGGCTAGAAGGAAACACACTGGAAACAAATGGGTGTTTAAGAAGAAGATGAATGCAGAAGGCAAGGTGGAGAAATACAAAGCTCGATTGGTAGCAAAAGATTATTCCCATGTGTCAGTAATTGATTTTGGTGATATTTTTTCTCATGTTGCCAAGTCAGCTTCTATTAGATTACCTTTATATGTTGCTACTACTTTTGATTTTGAGGTAGAACATATGTATGTGAAGACAAAATTACCTGATGGGGATCTTGAAGAAGATATCTATATGAAGAAACCTGAAGGCTTTACGGTGAAGAGTAAGAAAAAAGTGGTATACAAGTTAAAAAGGTCTCTATATGGGTTAAAACAACCACCAAGGATGTGGTATCAAAAAATTGATACATATATACAGGGACTTGGATTCAGAAGGATCAAAGCAGAGCTCTGTGTGGATTTTAAATTAATTGATGACCGTGTTATTTATTTGGTATTGTATGTGGATGATATGTTGCTGATTGGAAATGAGAAAGAAATTATCCAGGATTTGAAGATGCAATTGTCCTTGAAATTAGACATGAAGGATCTTGGTGTTGCAAACTATATTTTGGTCACGGGAATTAAATGAGATCAGGAAAAGGGGAAGCTCTGGTTAAACCAAAGGAGGTATGTCGAGAAAATATTGTAGAGGTTTAATATGCAGGATAGTAAATCGATGAAGGTTCCTATTCATGTAGGTGTAAATTCATTTGCTGAACAGTGTCCCAAGACACAAGAAGAGGAAGAGGACATGCCTCGTGTTCCATATACAAGTGTAGTTGGTAGCTTTATTTATGCAATGGTTTGTACTAGACTAGACATTTCACATGCAATAGGAGTATTGAGAATGTTTATGTCAAAACCAGGGAAGGAACATTGGACAACAATGAAATAGGCTTTTAGATATTTGCGTGGCACTAGTGGCTATGGTTTGTGCTACCAAGGAAGACCAGAATTGGATAGAGTTTTGGACATCCATGGCTTTGTTGATATTGACTAGGTTGGAGGCTGGTTGGATGCGTGGTTCACCAGTTCCACCGACTATACTCTTCCAGTTATCAGTCGATACAAAAGGTGCGCTTGAAGTGGGGGCTGTGCTGTTCCTATTGGACTCTTCCCCATACAGGCCCCCTAAAGCTTGGGCATAAGCAACCCTATTCTACCCATATGCGAGGCCCGCCCTTAGCTGCCACCCGTTGGATCGAAGAAGATCTAAAAGTAGGTATATGTTTAACCTATTTGGAAGAGAAATCAGTTGGATGAGAAAGAGATAATTTGTCGTGGAACTTTCAACTATAGAGGAAAAATACATGGGAACCACTCATGCAAGCAAGGAAGCAGTTTGGTTGCAGAGATTGTGTTCAAGTATGGAGTTGGTACAATGAGAAATAAGGATAGACCGTGACAACCAAAGTGCAATTTTCTTGGCAAAAAAGACTGCTTATCATTTAAAGACAAAACACATTGATGTTCAGTATCACTTTTTGAGGGATATGGTTAAGGACAAAAAGGTGGTGCTGGTAAAGGTGGACACTTTGAAGAATGTTGCAGATGCATTGACGAAGTCTGTGATCACTGAGAAATTTTCTTAGTGTAGAGAAACAATGGTCATTGCAGGCCTTTACCAATGACTAAGCTCTCCTGTGACCCTTTATGTGGAAGTAAAACAACAAGTGGGAGAATGTTGGGTATGTGTTATATTATTTCCATGACTAGCCCCACATGTTAATAGTATTTGGGTAGACCCAAGGAAGGGGGGAAACCCAAAGATGGTGGCCGGACCTACCCATGTTTTTGTGCATGGGGTTTTCACATGGTTTTAGGAATGATGGTTTTCTGCCCATGGTATTTTGTAGATCTACTTAAGGGAACTACAATTATGTTCTAATCCATGGTTATAGATTGGGGCTTATGAATGCTTCGACATGCATATGTATGTATTGTAACATTGAAAGGAATATAATGAAAAATCAATATGGTAGTCCTAATTTTGGGATCCAGGGGAAAATCTTTGTGTATATTTGTTTTATGTTCTTTCAATTATATATTTTTCTATTTTAATAATTCATTTGTAGGTAATTTATGTACAGGGTTAAAACCTACATCACGGGTGAGACTTCACCCACCCCATTGGTGTTTCTAAATGAGATGATGTTGAGCTGGTATTTGTTGGACACTGCATAGAAAATCTCAAGTTTGTCATTACCCCGCGTGCTAACAATTGGTTCCATTTTTGGGATTGGGATGGTTGTGTGTTGGGATTGTCTTATAGAGATGTGGAGACCATGGAACCCCACTAAGGAGGAGAAAAATTGGTGGTTTAAGCATAAGAAACACAAATTTGTTGCAAAATAGATTGGAGATAAGAAATAAAGCAGTGAGAAATGACTATAGAAATATGTGTTCACTGATTTCCATGAGACTTTCTTTGGCGAGTTCTCGAATATCCTGACGAAGTGGATCTAGTGCCTCAAAGATAATATCCTATTTATCATCATGATGGACTGAGAACGTGGACACCAAAATAGATTGGTTAGTTCAAAGTAGTGAGTAATAAAACCTCTTATGTTATTGACTTCTATTTTGAAAGTGTGTTAGAAGAATATATTGTGGAGTTCACCTTGGAGGCAATGATGTCTTATATTACAATGGAGTGTAAGTTTCTGAAGGGATAGAGAGGAAGGTTCATTAGGTCAATAGAGTCTTGCCACTAGAATTTGATACCATGATTAGCTAGGTTGGTCACATGAGGGAATTGGGGGAGAACTAGGAGATGGCCTGAGGACAAGGGAAGGAGACAAAGATGAAGGATTACAGTGGAAGATGACAGTGGTCCCGAAACTTCCCATAGGAAGAAGACATGATAGGATGGAGTTAGAGAGTTACAAGGGTGGCACCTTGAGGAGTGGAGGGAGGTTCCGATGAGGTGACATGGGAAGAGGCTAGTGAGCGTCGATGCCTACTAAAAGGGATAGCCTAGAGGGAGGGGCAAGGAGAGGCCAACAAAGGAAAATGAGTAATGTTAGTGACTGGAGCTATGAGGGGATGCAATTTGGTATGCCACAAATAGAGGAAGGAGAAGGGGAAAGAATAAGTCCATGTAATATAGAAGCTTTGGAACCAAAACTGCAGGAGTAGACTGTACCTGGTGTTAAGTCCACAATCTCGCACGTATCTATGGATTAGGAGGTAAGTACTCATTGCACTAATATAACTAGTCTATAAGCTAATTGTAGTAAGAAAGGAGGAAATATTAGCAGTAGCATAATTTATTAGAATCTAGGGGTATTAAATCAAGGTGCTCAAGTTCAGAGTGATGTGCAGTCAAGTGCATAGTTTTCTCGCCGTTCAACAAGCACAGGTTGGAGTACTTCGTTAGGAATTACTACACAAAATATAATGATAGGCATAGATTTATTGATGCCTATGTTCCATGGTGCTAGGACCGACCAAGAACATTTGTTCATATGTGAGGTTGTCTTAACAACTATATAGGTCCAAGATGAGGCCATGAAGGATGCACAAGTATAAGCCATGTTTAGGGACCATGCATTAACGTGGTATATGAAGTTCAAAAGAACAACTCAAGATGGATAGAACAAGACCCTGGTAGAGATCGTGGTGATTTATCAGGGAATTATGGAAGCCAAAGTTAGAATCCAAATGTACTACGGAATTGAAGGAAGTCAAACAAGGTTTGAATGAATTAGTATGGGACTTTGACAAACAATTCAAAGTTTTGAAGGATAGGATGACATTTGAAATTTTGGTTGTGCAACATAAGGGATGGTTTATTGCAAGAATGCTACCACATATCAGGATACCATTGACATAGTAGAGGATAGGTATGAAGTCAAAGGCTCTAAAGTTAGTGCTAAATATGGAGGCTTCACTAGTAGGAAATAGGGAGAATATTGGCATGCAACAGGTGCATTTACAACTGATTGCGTTTAACTCACTATTTCCTCTACCTTTATATAGTGGGTAAAAAGTGCATCTAAACCCCCTCTGAAATTTGATCTTGTGTAGGAGAATACCACATACAAGGAGGCCCAATAGGATATGGTCGTGGTAGAATGGGATGGGCTAGAGGAAGTACACAAATTAACCATGACGATGATATATGAAAATAATAAAGGGAGAGAAAATAGGACCATACCAAACCCAATTTAGAGTCTGTTGCAAAGTTGTTTAGAACTGGTGAGGGATACCCAAGCTTTGGAGAAATTCTGGAAATTGGTAGAGATGTGTGCCAGTAGGCCCAAAGTGAAAACTGCATAAACGACCCCTTGTGTAGTAAATCAAGTAGCACGTGGGAAAAGAACCAACAAGGAATTTAAACTTAATGCATAGCTTGGAGAATATGAAATGGGTAATATTATAATGGATTTGGGATCATATGTAAATATTTTATAGAAAAGAACATGGGAGATGATGGGGTAGCCGAAGCTGACTTGGTCCCCAATTCAAATCATATTTTCCAACCAAAATAAAAATTTTCCTATTGAATGGTTGTCAAGAGTACCACAGGACATTGATGAGGTATTAAGCACAATTTATTTCAAGGTGATCAAGATCATGGATGATACCAATCCCTATTTGACTCTTTTGGGGATTGACTGGGCTTTTGACATTTAGGTAATTATTAATTTGAAGAAAAGATAGATGATATTTTAAATTAGATATATCTGAGTCATAACACCATTGGATTTGCTTGAAGGATATCAATATGTTGATTCAGTCAATGGGGAGATCAACTAGGATTAATTGGAAAACATTTTTAATGTTACAACTTGATGGGAAGACTATGTTAATCCCACAACTGATGAAGTATTGAGCTAAAACAACATTGGATCATGTGCCTTGAATTTAGCAGGGGCCTTCGAGAATTGAAAGAATACGTTGCATGAGGTCAGTATGCAAGGATGCACACTTGTCACCAAAATGGTACGCTGGATAGGAATGGAAGTGAGTAATCCACCTTGGTTTTATGGACGTCCGAGGTGGATATTTTTTTTTCTAGAATTTGAGGATAACATATCAGAGCGTTAGAGGATTCCCTTACTAGATGTTGCATTGTGAGCAACCCCAGCCAAGTGGTGGGTTGCACATAAGTAACAGGTCGCATGATGGAAACGGTGTAAGCAACTGATCAAGGATAGGTTCAGGACCAATTCTAGAGTCTCTGGAGGGAAGTATTCAAGTATGGAATGTTAGGTCCCTATAATACTAGTGATTCCCCCATTACTATTGTCATTGTATCCCTTATTATTATTGTTGTGCCCCTATTGTCCCCATATATTTATTATTGTGCCCCATAGAATCCCTCTATTGTTATTTTTGTGCCTTTATATTATTATTGTTAGGTCGGCTTGGTTATATTGTGACCCCTTAGACACCTATCTATAAAAAGGAGGTTTTGTCATTTGAATAATCTAAGAATTGTTCATTTGTGTAATGTAAAGGATGTTTCCCCCTCGAAGAGGCTTATTTCTAAGGTGTTGATCGATATTTTCTATCTTTTTGTGAGCTGGTTTCATAACATTTGGTATCAAAGCTTTGGATTCTAGTGTTTTGCTGCTCCAAACAGATCAACGTGTAATTTTCATTATAAATTTTGTTTTGCGATGTTTTAGAAGCTACAAAAAAACCCATTTGAGATGAAATCATTTTGAACTTTGGGTCCAAATTTCAGAGCTTGTCTCACTATATTTTTAGAGATATTATCTGAGGAAGTTAGGGTTTTTTCAGATTCCCAAATTACATTCCAAATAGGCGACCTTAGGAAAATCATCATAACTTTTGTTTTGAGAATCAGATTGAAATTTCGTAAGAATTTTGAGAAAGAGGACGACCTATAGTTTTATGTGTATAATTTTTAGGTACTAAGGTTGAAACAGTGACACGTGGCATGTCATACAAGTTCTCTATACTGAACTAGTCTATAATCAGGTCACCATGGGAGATTTGGCATAACTCTTCCTTGGAGAACCAATTCTTGATCAGAATTGCGGGGTTAGAAAGAGGACTCAAAGGACTACCATAGGACGAGATTTCAGATATTCGAGATCCACAATTACTGGGATAAAACATATTCAATATCGAGCTCTTACAAAGTGAAAAAAAGGCGTGTAGTTTTTTTAATTTTTGCATAAGATTGGTTTGAAAAATTAGTTTGAAGGAATTAGCATTAATTAATTTCCCGAAGAAAGAAAATGGAAACACCTAGTAAGCAACCTGAAAGCTCTAGCATGAATAGTGAAGAAGAGGAAGAAATGCAACATGATATATCAAAATTACAAGACCAAGTACAACAAATTTCACTCTCACTAAAGGTAAATGAAGCCAAGATGAATGGCATGGAAGCTAATAAATGGCATGAAAGTTAAGATGAATGGTGTGGAAACTAAGATGAATGGCATGGATGCTAAGATGGAAGCTAATATGAATGACGTGGACACTAAGATGGAAGCTAAGATGAATGGCATGGACGCTAAGATGAATGGCATGGATGATAAGATGGAAGAATTGAAGATAAATTTGAATAAGTTGCTACAAGAAACGATCACTAATGGTGAAAGGGTAGTAAAGGAAACTCATGATGAGAACAAAATAAATGTTAATCATGATTTCATAGACTCTAATGTTGGATTTAACACCATGTTCCAAAAATCGATATGAGGAAGTTTGATGGAAAGGATCCCGAAACATGGATACTACAAATGGAGCAATTTTTCGATCTCCATAATGTGAAAAACACACAAAAGGTACGTATTCAAACTTTATATTTGGAACTAAATTAGTTTGTATGGTATCAATGGCTTTGTTCTAGTAAACAAATTGTCACTTGGGCAATTTTTATGGAAGAAATGGTAGTACATCATGATGATACAAAAAGCAACACCATTTTTAGCCAATTGATAAATCTCAAACAAAAGGGTTCAATGATGGAGCACATTGAGGGCTTCTAAAATTGAACATAAGGGTAAAAGATATTCCAGAGGATTATAGGATTGATGTGTTCATAGGGACTTAAAAGGATAATATCCAACATGAGGTTCACTTTTGGGAACCTGATTCATTGGAGAAGGCATTTAGTTTAGCAAGAAAAATGGAAAGCAAAATTATGGAAACCAAGAAGCCTACCACTCACAATTATAAAGATGGAAGTGTTGTTGCCCCTAGCCTTCCACAACCTACAAGGTTGACACCACAACAATTGGAAGAAAAAAGAGCAAAAGGGCTTTGTTACA
>APFE031732312.1:0-14085 GCA_000404065.3 Pinus taeda
TACCATGTTCTTTCTTAACCTTAACACCTTCCAAGAGAAGTCTAAGCGTCTTGAACTTGGAAAAAAAATATTCAATGTAAGAAAAATTATTAGAGTCCAACTTAAGCAACTCATTTTCGAGTTAATGCGCTCTAATTTCATTTTCAATTCCAAAAACTTTAGTGATTTGTTTCATTTTTTCATTAGGGGTATCAAGTTCTCAATATGGAATCTAAGGTCTGGAGAAATAGACATCCCTATCAACCACATGTTTGATCTTGCCTATTTTCGCATTTAGCCCCTTATCTTCATCTTTAATTTTATTTTCTTAGCCTGAGGATATTATGTAAAGACCTTTACTTGTAAGTAAATCCACAATGTAGGACCACCATTGGAAGTAGTTGGTGTTGGCAAGAATAACTTGGCATGGAATTTCCATTTTAACAGAAACTAAAGTTGTAGATGCTAAAACTAAGTGTTCCAATGGAAAGATCTTGAAAAATTAAGCTGATTAAAAAAACAACTCTGAAAATGGCTTTCGGATGAAGAAGTTATGGCTTTTTTGAAGAAAATTTGTTGAAGATGCCGATGAAGTGCGTGAATGTGCGCAAGTGAATGATAATGTTAATTTTTTTTTTTTTAAATTCCCCCTTCCAAACTTAATATAATTAGCTCACTTAAAAAAAAAAAGATTTTAAGGGACCTACTTTATAAATAAGTGAAAGTCACTTTTACAATGGTACTTTATGAGCTACCCACTAAATTATAACTTAAATAAAAGATAAAGAGATTTTAGAATTATAAGTGACTCACTTTTTATAATGGGTGAGAACAATTTTACATAAAGTAACTTTAAAACATAAGTTACATGTGACTTTTGAAAAAGTAATTCAACAAAAAGAAAGACTTGAACTCAAGACCTCTATTATCATAAAGTATCTTTGGACCAAGTGAGCTAGTTTAAAAGGTTAGTAATATTTGGAAAATATGAAGGTTTTTTTTTTAGTCACTGAAGCTTTGGGGTGCGTGCTTACTTGAAAAAGGTTTTTTTGCCTACAAAACAAAAAACCACACAACCCAACACGAACATACAAAAAAAAACCAAACCTTGTGGCTTGAAGTTAACTTTTGCCGAAAAGTAAATATTTTCCTCAATGTTTCTGATTTTCCGAGATCACACTAAGGCGCAGTGGAAAAGAGCATACACATGAGAAAAATCTTTCCTTTTTGTTTCTGATTTTCTTATATTGCACAGAGTCGTGGGGCAAAAAGCATACACATAAATGAAATATATAGATCTGGTAATAAAAAATAGAGAGATAAATAAACCGAAATAAAAAGAGAGATAAATAACTAAAACTACAAATAAAGACGGTATACCTCCATATCTTAAAAATGATGTAGTTAGGGCTACTGGAAACCTTTTCGCATGAAACAAAAGTGGTTGCTCACTAGAATAAATGCTCTTAACACAATAGAGTAGCCCTCTTGGCCCGAAAGTGGTCAGAAACAATAGATCTAGGAAACGACAGTCGAATGCAGTTGTACCGACTTCCGATTTGGATCACCAATGAATGTAGCGCTCAAATAGCTCCAATACCATGTAGGAATTTATAGGGCAAGTTATTCATGTAGAAAACAAAATGACATTGCTCACAAATAGATCATAGATCAATACACGAGTGTTCTTGACGTGGTTAAAACCTTCAAAGAGGAAAACAATGCATGACCTTAGCTAACGAGGCCACTTCAGGAAATTTATTAATAAAAGAAAGAAAATTTACATAAGTTTCTCTCATGAACGGTTACCTTACAAATGACCCTCCATGCTCTTTAAATAGAGATCATGGACCAATCAGGTGTTAAGCCACAGATTAAGTGTCGTTAATACGAGGAGAGAATGAACTGTTGGATCACTCCATGTCTAGAACATATCGTGACCATTAGATTGTAAGTTACAAAAGTACATAGTAAAGAAACACACCTTACCTAACTCTACACTAGACCATGTTATACTTAACTATTTCCTATGTGTTGGAATATCCTAACACAACAAAAGTACAATGGTTTCCAGGAGAGCAGAGTTGAAAACACCGTTTATAACACACTTGGGGATGCAGTCGATCAAGTGTCTATGAACTTGCCTACTCGTGGAGAGATCAAGTTTTTCATAAACAAGGACATCAAGATATGACAATAGTATCATCACAACAAGCATCACCATCAACAACAGTTGAAGGCAACATACTGGATGCAATGAACGCAAGAGGAATGTTGTTAACAACATAAAGGCGGAACAAAGTCGCAAGCTCAAGTAGATCCACTTGTGATAAAAAGCAACTTTGGAGACTCATGCTACGAGGTGACAGCATGACATGAAAATTGCGTGAAGACAAGGAATGGAACAAAGAAGGAGTTACATGTTTTGAAGCAGCAACTCAAGGAAGAACATGAGCTACATAGACGAGAGAATGAGTTGCAGCAGGAATAGGTACAACAGTGGACGCAAAAGGCATTCACAGATGAAACTGCATCCATACAAGTTATAGAACCATCCCAACAGCTGACATGAATTAGACATGGTGAGTAGTGTTATTGATCGCATTCAAGTGAATTCAACAGCATTCATGTCATTGTGTAAACGCATGTGATCTAACCCATTTGGCACACTCACTGAGGCAAAGACAAGAAGCAAGTCAGACTGGAGCTAAACATGCAATTGACAGTTGATGCACATGACCACCAGCACACACTCGAAGAAATTTGTTTCCAGTTCGGCCACACCCAAGAAGACCATGCACATGTTAGCAGACGAGTTGGATGGAGGAGCCACACCAATGTACCGGGAAGCAACAGAGGCAAGAGTTCGCTTCAGTAAGATGTCACCATGGAGCGCATGCACACCATCATGGACATCCAATGTTGGCATCAACTCACCACCTTCACCATCACAAGCATGTCAAAGATTTTGTCTCATCACAACAGACCGAGTGTCAGTGATGTATTGCATGGCTTGCTCAAGCCATTTTGTCTCACAAGGGCACATGTGCATTGTAATGTAACGTCTTGTCAAGTGGAAGTTCAAATGTCGATAGTTGGATGTAATAGTCATAGAGTAGATGAAGAGTCACAAAGGGGAATGTCAAGGGTCACCCCACCCTTTACTATAAATAGAATCTCATGACTCATTGTAAAAGCTTTTGGTCAGTGAAGCTTCCAATAAGACTATATTGGAGAGAGCTTTGACAGTATTGTAACAAGCTTTGGCTTCTCCACTGTGCAGAGCTAGTATATCTCTTTGGAGGAGCGGATGGTTGCGGCTGTAACGTTCCGCTATCGAAACTAGTAGTTACACATGGATGTATTGTATGACTGGAACTTACACTTATTAATATAACAGGGCCAACACATTTCATGCATATGTTGTATTGTATTCTATGCTATCTACTTTACTCTAAATGATATATGTATTTGTTTGCTCACACATGCATCTATGGACTGTTCTGTATAAGTATGTATGAATCTTTTTGAAATGTGTTGTTGGTTTAACCATCACTTTGGATTGCTTGCTAACTTTCTTTCCAGCTTGTGATGCATCTTCATTTGTGTATTCCCTTCCAAGCCATGTACTATTACAAGTTTCCAAGTGGCACACTCACCTCACCCTCAATGTTTTAGAACCTCTCATGCACCTTCCTTGACTTACTACAACTATCACATCCTTACTACAAACAGGGGCATCTTACTTGCCTCTGTATAAAATCACGGTCAAGGCATTATTATACGACCCACTGCTGGGACTTCTACACCAAACAACCTGAGGTGTAATTGTGACATCTTACCAGGGAGATCCCTGTTGGCAAGTCCAGCACTGTCAAAAGAACCAGAGAGCTAATTTCACTATAGAGAGTACTAACTCTATGTTCCTAGATTTCCATACCATGCATGAACCTTCGGCTAGTGTGTGGCTATTAGACAGTGGTTGTAATAACCACATGACAGGCAACAAGAATTTGGTTGCAAATTTCAATCAATCCATGAAAACAGAGGTAAAGTTGGGGACTGATAAGAGTGTGGAAGTAGATGGAAAAGGAGTGGTCAACATTCTAACCATGTAAGGGGAGCCGAAGACAATCTCAAAGGTATGTTATGTTCCTAGTCTCAAACATAATTTGTTAAGTGTTGGTCAATTGACACAGAAATGATACAAAGTTATCTTTCAAATTCAAGAATATGTTATATATGACAAGCCCCCAAGCAAGCAGCTTCTAGCAAAGGTGCAAATGATGAGGAATATACTATTTCCTCTAATTATGAATTACAATGGTCAGATGAGTTCTTTTACAGTTGCATGTTGTGATGATTATTGGTTATGGCACTTTTGATTTGGACACTTGCAATTTTTTGGTTTAGGATTGCTGCAGTAGAAACAGAAGGTCAGAGGATTACCTCCCATCAAAGAACCTGCGAGTACTTGTGAGTGTTGCATCTTGGGAAAGTAACATCGTGAAATTTTTCCAAAGGGAGTTGCATACAAAGCAAAGTAACCTCATGAGCTAGTGCATATAGACTTGTGTGGACCTATGAGGACACAGTTGATTGGTGGAAGTTGTTACTTCCTCACTTTCATTTATGACTACAATAGAAAAACATGGGCTTACTTCTTGAAGCAGAAGTCTAAAACATTTGCAAAGTTCAAATGATTCAAAGCCTTAGAAGAGAACAAAAGTGATTGACAGATCAAGGTATTGAGGTCAGATCGTGGTGGAGAATATGATTCAAAAGCATTTCATAATTACTGCAAACAACATGGAATCAGAAAATAGTTTACAACCAGGTACACACCGCAGAAGAATGATATAGAAGAGAGAAAGAACGGGAAAATTGTGAACATGGCAAGAAGCATGTTGAAAGGAAAAAACGTGTCTAATGAGTATTGGGCAGAAGCAAGTACATGTGTTATTTATGTGATCAACAGATATCCTACAATGTGTGTGATGAAGAGAGTTCAAGAACAAGCATGGTCATGTATGTCTTGTAGCGTATTTCACTTCAGAGTATTTGGATCTGTAGCTTATGCACATGTGCCTAAGGAGCAAAGAGACAAATTGGATGATAAAAGTGAAAAATGCACATTTACTCGTTATAGTGAGCAATCGAAAGCTTACAAATTGTATAACCCTGTCACTAAGAAGATCATAGTTAGCAGAGATATTTTGTTCTAAGAACACGAGTCATGGAATGGAATTGTAGACAAAATAGTTGATGCAAAAGTGCCACTAATTGAAGAAGATGATGTAGTAGAAAAAGAGAAGCAAGAATCACAAGTGAAGACACCAAATAAAGACACACCAACACGGACTCTAAGATTTTCATAGCAACATGGATCTTCAATCAAATTAACAGATCAAGATTCTCCCAACAATCAATCACGTAATGAATTAAGCAATGGTAAGAGAAAGATGAGAAGTCTGAAAGATATTTATGATGATTTGGATGTTAGTTCAAATTTTGCATTGTTGTCATTCCAACCTTCTTCATTTGAAGAAGCAATCAGAGATGAAAATTGGGTGCAAGCCATGGATGAAGAAATTGAAGCTATTGAAAAGAATGATACACGGGATTTGATTAATTTACCAAAGGACAAAAGTCTCATTGGTGTAAAGCGGCTGTATAGGACAAAGCTGAACGAGAAAGGTGAAATTGACTGATTCAAAGCTAGACTTGTAGAAAAAGGATTCTCGCAACAACCAAGAATATAATTTGGAGAAACGTTTTCTCTGGTAGCGAGATTGGATACCGTAAGAGCGGTTCTAGCCACAACATCTCAGAACAAGTGGAAAGTATATGAGATGGATGTGAAATCAACCTTCTTGAATGGAATTCTAGAAGAAGAAATTTATGTGCAACACCCTCAAGGTTATGAAGTTGAAGGTAACGAAGATAAAGTTTACACGTTAAAGAAAGCACTCTATGGACTGAAGCAAGCGCCTAGAGCTTGGTATAGCAGAATCAACAACTACATGATTAAGAATGAATTTTTCAAAAGCAACATTGAACCTAGCTTATACACAAAGGTAAATGAGCATGGACAGATTTTGATTTTTTGGTTATATGTTGATGACATGATTTTTATAGGTGATTTTGAGTTAGATAAATTTAAGTAGCCATGATGAAAGAATTTGAGATGACATATATTGGTCTCGTGAAATACTTTCTTGGCATAAAAGTTGAGAAATCTGTAAAAGGAATTTTTATTTGTCAAAATAAATATGCCAAAGATTTATTGAAAAGATTCAAGATGGAAAATTGCAAACCTGTCCCTACACTAGTTGCAACAGGTACAAAGTTAAGCAAGGATGATAAAGGACGAGACGTCAATCCAACTTTATTCAAAAGTTTGGTTGGTAGCCTCGTGTATCTCATAGTTACAAGACTCGATATCATGCAAGGAGTGAGTTTGATTTCGAGATATATGGAGATTCCAAAAGACACACATTGCAGTGGAGGAAAACGAATCCTGAGATATATAACAAGAACTAGAGATTGTGGCATAATGTATGAAAGCACAGAAAAGAAGGATTTGATTGGATACACAAATAGTCATTTTGAAGGCATCTAAGAAGCAACCCATTATGACACTTTCGTCAGCAGAAGCAAAATATGTAGTTGCAACATCAACAACATGTCAAGTAGTGTGGTTAGGAAGAGTATTTTATAGAAGAAATCTAATGATCAATTGGTTGATATATTTACTAAGTCATTAGCACAAGATGTGTTTGAGTTTCATAGAAGAAACTTGGGTGTTGTAAGCCTAGCTCAGACATAGACCAACAGGGATGTTTGAGTTGTCATGAGTCATGTTTTAGTTTAGTAGTCGTAATTAAGGGGGAGCGTTAAAATAAGATAATTACTCTTGCATGAGGAGTTAGCTAAACTTAGAGAATGAGTTAACTAAGTGTTGAGGGTTGAGTGTTTGAGTGTTGAGTCAAGTCGAGTTAAGTGATAAACAGCTTTTAGTATGTGGTTGCATGTCAAGATATTGTACGCAAGTCACTATTTGGAAAAAGATAAATACCTTTCACGGAGTTCATTGTAATCATCATATTTTGTGTGATCAATCAAAAAAGTTGAAACATAGATTTAATGAATTATTTGTTTTGTCTTATATGACTCTCCAACACCAAGTTCTAACTAAACATAGTAAGCGATGTGTTATTCACCAAGAGTCCTTTAAATTTCAAAAGTAAGAAAACTTATGAGTCGCAAAGATTTAGGTGCGATAAGGAACTGTTATTAGAACCATTTGGCGCTTCGTGGGTCTTTTTAGTGTAGAACTTTTCTTAATATATTATAAACTGAAGGGCCAACTCAAGGGCCTCGGCGTGTGACAGCGAATATAACCTTTCAAGATATTATTCAAAGATAATACAAAGGGTTTGTTTAGAAAACCCAAAGAGTAGTTCAAATGGGAATAGCTTCTTGTCCGGCAAATTATAAGATAGAAACCCAGCGTATTTTCTTATATTAGGAGACACTTCAAGAGCAATACGCTATAATGTGGCCACACAAATAAGACATGCAATACATTTTATATAGTTAGTGACACCTTTTAGACCACACAAATAAGATCCAAAACTTTTTTTATATAGTTAGTGACACCTTTCAGCCCACACAAATAATACACGCAATACATTTATATAGGTAGGGACACTTCCTTTCATAGACCAGTAACAAAATTTTACAAAGTAAACCCAGTGGCATCTCCACCTAACCAACAATGGAACGACTCCCTATGATAGAATTTAAAGCATAGCTTACCCGCACACAGTAGGACCATAAGGTACTTGCACTCTAATGACGCTTCGATCATCCAAAACCAACGAACAAAAAGCTCAGATTGGGATCTTGACTAGACAGCCACAAACTGCTACTTTAGTGTCATATCATATTTCCCAGAGGCCCATGGCGTGGACAAAGAAGGCCGAAGCTGCCACAACCACGGCTGCAAAGATGGGAGGAATCAGGAAATCCACGTTTGATCTCCCGACCATATGAGCAGGCAGGCATAGGACATCTCCCGGCTTATCCAACGGCAACCTCAAAGAGTTCCCTTGAAGGTCATCGCACGCCAGAGAGAATTCTGTAAACGGTGACAAACGGGAAGTGAATGCCAATTCAGGGCTCACCGACGCAACTGTCACTACTGCTGCCAGAAATGCTGTCCAGATAATGGTGTATACGAAAAGTGGCTGAAGAATAAAGCCTTTGCATCGGGCCGCCCATGCTTTCAATCTCCTGGAAACCTTACATAAAACTCCTGAAATGGTTATAGGTAACACCATGGCGGATCCTGCTGCTCAGGAAACTTTAATTATCCTCACTAGTATACGAGTCATTAAGCTGAAACCCGCACACCTAATGGAAGGCCCGCTTCATGAGAAAATTAACATCCTGCAAAAAACGGTGAATGAAGATTCTCTAAAGCTTCAAAAGACGAAAAATCTCAGGAAATTTAAAATCTGTAAATCAATCTCTGCAACAGAAGAAATGAGAAAATTAGCCGGCTTATGTCTTTCTTAAATTAATAACCTACTCTTTAAATTTCAAACGGAAGCAATCGTTCTTTCACCTAAAATTTCCTCTTTAAACTTATTATTGTCCTACTTCACAAAATATTAAGGGTAAGCATCCTACAATTCTCAATTCCTGCACTGCTCACGTTCTAAGCATGCCTTTCTACCAACAGTTTAAGGCCCGATCACCCGGATTGCTACCAAAAAGATCTTCCGGCAAATTTTAAAGCGCCTTTTCATCATTCGACTCGTCCGCCGCTGGTTCCGAATTCTTTGTCAGGATAAATCTGGCAGTTTTACGTGATTGAAAATAAAATAAAATCAAGATTCAACATAAGTTGCCACCAAGAAATCCGCAAAGCTTTTGATTCAAATTTCAACCTAGTGCAAATTCTACAAGGCTGGGATTTCATTCGTTCAAGTTTCAATTCCCTAAAACAAACTTCACGTTTCAGCTTGATCTAAGGAGATTTTCAAAAATCCAAGATTCCAGTATTCCGAAGGCAAATCCACCGATGAACTGAATTTGAATTTGATCACGCTCGAATTTCTGTATATAGTTCCCAACCGGTAGAAGTTTTCTGAAGGAATTTTGAAATTCACGGTTTCTTGCCGCAAAACTCGTTATGAAACTTCAAAGAAACCGAGATTTAAGATCTTTAATACGCCAATACCTTGAAAGTTCTCATTCCCTGCCAGGTAACTCAAATCGAAAGAATTCCAAACATCGTTTGGATGCCAGAAAATAAAGAAAAGCGTTTCTCCAGAGCAAACAGGATGCAGAGCTCAAATCCTAATGGATTTTCATTGGCTAGTAAAATAATACAATTGAAGGAAGAATTTACCGGTGAAATCAATTTAGCAGCACTGTAAATAGGCCATTGGAAGTGGATCGACTACCGAATTGGTTCGAACTGGAGACCTCGCCTGTACAGATTGACGGGAGCTTTCCAATAAAATTCTGCCGCAAGATTCGCAAGATTCGCTTCCTTAACACACGGCCTTATTACCTAGCTTTGAGACGTTTGCAAATCTGGCAATTAGAGGATAACGCCAATGTTGACCACTGTATACCGTAGGAGTGCAAACGGGTCTCCGTTAGATTTAAAACCTGGTTAATGTAATAAAGTGAACGGCGTAATAACATTGTTGCCGTCCTGACTCCCCCATTGTGGCAAAGCATTTAAACAAAATTTGCCGTCAGGATTCCCGAGTTGTGGAGTGGTTATGGTTTCCGTCACCGAGCAAGACTAACAGAAATTGTGATGTCATATGAAGGGCCGACTATTTCATTATATAAGAGGGATGATATCTCTCCGTGGAAGAGGGACCGCCGATGGCTAAAAGCGGACAATGAATTTACACCCCGCAGAAAATTAAGAATTTACACCTCGCAGAAAAATAAATTTACAATTTCCGCAGAAAATATTTTCAACAATCACATATTTGCCGTAGAAAAGAATTTGGAAGTGAAACTTAGACCTATAGGTCCGAATACAATATCACACCGGCCCTAATATTTTTAAGGGCGGCTGAATTGGCACAAATCGCTTAAAGAAAAGGCGAGGGCTAGTAAAATTCATGAGGCGACAAGGAATAAAAAGTGAACAAAGGCAGCAATGTCAACGACAAAATGATTATATATTTAGGAAAATAAGAGAAGATACAAGAAATATGCCTGCTGGATGATGCAAGGAATATAGGAATGATGTAAGAAATAAGTGAATCGAGCAAATTATGAATATCATGCTCCTTGAAATAGTTAATCTCTCATCAATTATAGCAAAAAACATATTTGTGATTATGCTATATAAAATCAATGGAGACTTATTTTTTTAGGTTTATCTAGAATGCGTAGAAGACTATATAATATTTGTCTTATAAATGTAAGGTGTTGATAATATAGACCATGCATTAATTGATATATTTGTTAAGAACAAGCATGATTGGATATATTTATTGATATATTTGTTAAGAGCAAGCATGATTGGATATATTTGTTAATGTTGTGTTGGAGTTTTATTAAAAAACTGTTCAAAGTGATATTGTTATTATCTTCTCTACATTAAATTGATTTAGGACTCCAATGTAATGTGCCTCTCAAATCATGTTAAGTTCTTTTGAAGCAATACCAAGATGTTCAAATAATACAAAATTCCATTTTAGAAGTGAAAGTGTGTAATTTGTTAGGATTTCTATTATAATGTTAGGTAAAGTATGAACTCTCACGTCCACAACTATTACAACTGTTAAGAGTGTGGCCAAAGGGAAATTCAGAGACTTTGTGAGGTAGACTATAACTTAAATGGTATTTTTTTTATTACATTTGATGGTAAGGGCAACTATCAATTTGATGGTAAGGGGAACTATCAAAGGTACATAACTAATTATGATGGCAGTTTTACACTTACTTTGTATCTACATAAATCAAAATAGATCCATTTTAAATACAGATCTAACATGTGCAGAGAGGGATCACTTACCTTGCATCTACATAAACCACCATAGATCCATCTTAAAATATGGATCTAACATGGGCCCACAAAATTTATATTAGTTCAATTTGCTCAATAAGATAAGTGACTCAAATATATGATTATTGATGTCGAAGAATAATCATAAATTATATAATATGGAATTTTTTTTAATTTATTTATTTTTATAAAATCATATTTCTATTTAAATTTTCAAATAGTTTTAAAATATTAAAACCACTCCAACAATGTAATAGATTGAATGCATTAGATTTATTGATTAAAATACATTCAATGCATACAAATGTATTGATAAAAATAAAATATATTCAATGCATAAAAACTAATGATAATGTTTTAAAATATATTCAATACTTAAAACTTTATTGATGCATAAATAAAAATAAAAAAAAAAGAATATATTCCAATGTTTCGATATAACTCCATCTATAATAGAAAAAGTTAATCCTAGCACAGAAACTATATTTTTCAAATTTCCATAAAAAATAATTGTTTTCTAAATTTTTTTATATATATAATTAATATATATTTTATACATAACCTTAATTATAATTAAAATTTATGACATTATAAAAAATAAATTATTCTGTGAAAAAAAACGAACAGACAAATATACCTGTGGGCAGTGAATATACCCTATGATGTAGTTTCAAATGCACTTTTTGGTTCTACACATTTTAGTGGACATTCGTTACATTTTGTTAAGATTTTGCATTCCTTCGCTGTCAGCCTTGTAATATTGTCGCTGGTCATTGTCCTTGGTTCGAAAATTTTAGACGGTTTTTTCAATTTTTTAAAAACTTTTTTAGAACTTCACCTTAACTTCTCCTCCATATCAATGTGGACTACAACGTCAGTTAATTTATAATGTTTGTGAACTAATCCAGGGTTAGCTAATTTATGATGCTCGTGAACAAATACAACATTGGCTAATTCATAATGTTCGACAGACGGCATGGAATAAACAATATGCCATGATAGGTGGGGTTAAAAAAAACTAATCCAGGGTTAGCAAATTTAAGAACAAATACAACATGCACTAATTAATAATGTTCGACAGACTGCATGGAAAAAACAGTATGGCATGATAGGTCGGGTTAAAAAGAAAATTAATAGCTAGAAATATTTGTTGTTAGAATGTTGTAATTAGCTCTACAAATTAGGCTAGAAAATTTTAGATAAAATGCATTATAAGGTTTTTTAAATAAAAATTTATTTATATAATTTATGGTAAAATAGTGAATTTTAGTTGTTTTTTTTAATATATAAATGGATTCATTATTTTATAGAATATATAATTGAAACTTAGTATTTTAAGAAATGCAGTTTATATCAAGCTAAAGTTAAAAGAATTAGTTACATTAGGATTTGTTTGTGCTTGTATACTAGGATTTGTTTTTACATCTACTTTTTTATGGACACTGCATCTAAATATGTGTTTTCACCTAAACTTTATTGTGTTTTTCATAGAAAGGGAGGATTAAACACATTACAAAATAATAAATCATCAACAGTGAGTTTAATGAAAAAATAACCACATACAAAGAATAAAAACATGAGATAAAAAGAAAGAGAAACAAATGAAAAAGGAATCAAATTCTTTTATTTCCAAGTGTGAATTTAAGCTACTTTCAATAACACACCAAGGAATATCTAGATAGAACTTAGTTCTCTAAATGTTCTAGGTTAGCCTTTTTTCATGAAGTTGAAAAGAAAGCTAACCCAATTGATTTACACATCGTTACGAGTTTTTATTAAAATAATAATATCCACACAAAAAACAACCACATCAAAACATACAAAGAGTAACCTTCCAACTATAAACTTTAAGTTATTCTTTAGCAGTGGCTCGAAGAAGCATTGGGGCAATGATTTCAACCTAATGTTCTAAATCAGTGATATGGAATTTATTTGATCACTACATGGACATTTATTACATTGTTGTGCAAAATTCAAAGGATGTACCTTCTTTTCATCCTTGTTTTTTATAGCCTCGTTCGCATAATGATAATTAAAGCAAGTTGTAGCTATAGCTTTAAGTTTCTCAAAGAGGGTTTTGTAATGAAATGATATTGCGTAACTCAATGACTAATGAAAGAATCTTTTTATCTCGCATTTTCATTATTAATCATGGATGAATCCTAATTCGTTTACACATCGTTACAATTTTTTATTAGAATAATAATACCCATACAAAAAACAACTACATCTCGAAACATACAATGAGTAAACTTCCAACTACAAACTTTAACTTATTCTTTTAGCAGCAGCTAGATGAAGCATTGGGGTGACAATTTCAACCTAATGTTCTGTGGATCATGTTCTAAATCACTGATATGGCATTTATTTGATCACTACATAGAAATTTATTACATTTTGTGAATTTATTAAAGTGGAAATGGATTAGGCACTAGCAAGAACACCTAAAATACTCAAATTTGATGGTTGTAACCCAAATTTCCAAAACTTAAGGCTAAACCTTAATTTCAACCCTAGATGAAACTATTTATTAAAAATATATTTTAAATTGAATACTTATTTGAAAAAGATTGTAGAACAAGGGATTGTGCACCTTTTTTAGCAGATAGAAGACTGAAGAAACCCCTTCAAATCATTCAAGGAACGAATTTGACCTAGCTTAATTGCAGATGGCTTGGCTTCAATAATTCCAACAACCAACCACTAAGAAATGCATGCATCCACGGAGAAATGTACATTTCTTTGCTTATAATAGATGGAGTGGTGGTTGTTACAATCCTAGATGGAGTAGTGGAATCTAGGTTACAATCCAACCAATAAAACATAATATCCCTAATAAGGATACAATTCAACTAATAAAACATAATCCATCAATACATTAGGTTACAATCCAACGAATAAAACATAAAATCCCTAATAACAAATGCAGTGCCACTACAACTTCGTTATAGCTAATTATTTTAACAATATATGGAGTGGTGTGGTTATAATGCAGTTTACAATCCATTAAATGGAGGAGCTAGTGTTACAATCCATCTTGTTTAATTTTATTTTTT
>APFE031732317.1:0-16596 GCA_000404065.3 Pinus taeda
GATGATGATGATGATGGTTAATGTCCACCGAGACCAAACATTGGTCTATCGGACCTAAAGAAACAAATTATTTATTTTGATTTAAGATTTTATTCCTATGCTCAAAAAGCTTGGAGAGAAGCCTCCCAAGCTCACTATAATTTTGACATTGTAAAAGGCTAGGAAGGTCAGTATTGTAACAAAGATTGTGAAACTGAGATGTAATGTGGTTGTACGTGAGGCACTCTAAGAGGAAGTGGTTTTCATCCTCAATGTTCCTATTCTCACATATATGGCAGATCCTTTCCATATATATATTTGTATTTGATATTTTTGTCATTTTTTTTATTTTTATTTTTATGTTTTATTACCAACATGAAAATCACTAACAAAAAAAATGTTCACACTTGATACATAAAAAAAATCTAAAGTGTTAAAAGCAAGCCCTCTAAAAAATGTGTTGATGTTGCATCAACACTTTTCAAAATCAACACGAAAATCACTAACATTTAGAAAAGAAAGTTCATACTTGATACATAAAAATATATAAAGTGCCAAAACTATGCTCCAAAAAAAAGATATATTTTGAATCACCATTTTTCAAAATCGAGTGATTTTTTGCTACCTCAAAAAAATGGGTACTAGGTAATTTTTTCGTTTGATCGGTAACTATGTTTCTTCCATGAAGGAAAACTTTCCAAATATTTTTCAAATGGATCAATGAAAAATGGATGAAAATTTGTTAGATAGAATGGAAAATTATTATTTGAATTAGATTGTTGGTCACACTGTGAAAATACACTCTCTTGTTGACAATGTCTTTGAGAAGATAAAATCAATTGATAAGAGATGAATATCAATTGAAATTGGAAGATTAATAGTTCTTAATGTTCATGATTGTGATGTGAAAAGTCATGCTCCCATTCAGACAATGAATTAACAAAGCGTTCAATATTGAACTGCTTAATATGTCGGCATAAAGTATCTAAAAATCGAAAACTAAAAACAGAAAACAAATCTAAAATTAGACAAAATAAGTGAAGGAAAAATAAGAAAATCAAATTGTAGTTTACACTAGCGTTATAGCACAATTGGGAATGATTTAAAACAATTTCATTTTCACAAGAATTGGCCAGAATAATGGAATTTGAACAATTTCCAATACCAACTCGTGAATTAGAAAAAGGGTTATGACTAGGAATAAGAATGAGAGCTTGATTGTCATATAAATCATGAATTGGAATGGTTTCTTGAATGCTGAAATCATGAGTATGATTAATTATTTGAAAATGATAACTATTTGAAACAATTTCTGAATTTGAGTGTTCTTAATTTTCACATGTGATTCGACTTTGATCATAAGAATTCAATTGTGAAAAAGAAAAATCAATATCCTCAATGTCAAAGTAACTATCATAAATGACCTCACAACATTCATTAGAATTCTCTTTGATCTCATCCAATGTATCAAAAAAAGAAGAAATATGAAGCACATTTTTATTAATGCAAGAAAAATTATCAATAATTAATTCTCTATTTTGATAAAAACTAATTGGTAAATTCATTTAGATCAGTCTCTCTATTTTCTGAAATAAAATTATTGCAAAGAGGGAATAACTTGCTATGAGAAAAAAGATCAAGATAGAGGTAGAAATAATAATCAGAAGTACTAGATTAAAAAGTGTCTCTATTTAAGAACTATTGTGCATTTTGCTCATTATAAATTTCAGATTTGAGATCATTCATTTGTGTACTTGTGCTTTCTTGAAGAATGTTGTTTGCTTTGTTATGAATTTGGCATTTTCTCATCCAAAATGAATTTAGAAATTTGTACAATAGGTTGCGTGTTATTGGAAACTTTGATCGTGCTTGTACTTATTGATTTATGTTCTGTTTTTTTGGATTTAGCAAATACTAATTTTCAGATTTCAAAGTGGTATTTTCTTCAAGATTGTTGCTAGTATCTTCTTGCAGTTGATTAACAAAATTTTGCAAGCTTTGTGATATTGGTTCATTAACATAATTATCATTAATATTACAAGAGGTGTGTACTAAATTTAAGAATTTATCATACATGGTAGAAGCCACTTCATCATGATTAGTATGCACCTCTATGTTGGAATCTTCAATTATGTTAGTAAAATTTGAAGTAGATTGAGCAAGGCTTGAAATAATTTGACATGGGTTATGATTGGGAGGAAGAGAGAAAATATATTCAAACCAATCTAATAATTCTTCTTTCGAAGGTTTCTCTTTAATTTTAAATCTCAAATAATTTAAATGAAATCGAATGGTAAAATTAATTAAAGGCTCATTTTCAAACTTTCGTAAATCTTCGATTTCATCACATACAAGTTCGTAGTTATAGCCATAAAACTTACAAAGAAACAATGTAACAAACTGATCACATCTATGAATTGAGGCAACTAGAAGTGATTAACACCAGCTCATGGATTTTGCGAAGAATGTAAGAGTAAAAATCCTGCATAAAATACCTTCATCAATTCCTTGAAAATTAGAGTTTGAAAATTTTTGAATGAATTGTAAAGAATGATTAAATACATAAATATTCCTCTTGCCATTAAACTTTACCTGAGACAAGATTCTTACCACTCTCGATGGAGTATTGAAAGATGCATGTCCAGAAATACAACTAAAACTTAGAAGTTTAAGAGGAACCATTGTGAAAAATAAAATGTTAGAATACAAAGACTCTAATAGACAACAAGTTGCAGGCCCTTCTTCTAGCACCAAAAAAGTTTATGCCTCGAAATTCGTTGCAACAACAATGGGGATGACCACCCGGTTCAGACCTTAAAGCAACTCCTTTTCCCTTTGGAATAGTGGTTTCGACTAGTTAACTAGGTCCAATTACCTTCTCTCAATCTCCAATGGATTAAATTATGACTTTCATCCACCAATAGAGAAGAGACACCAGATCATTCCTCTTGTTGATCAGGCAAGAAAGTGATCCTTAAGCTGATCTGGGGCTCAGCCAAGCCATTTTTGGGTTGTGTTATATTCTTTCCATGACTAATCCACATAGTTAATCGGGGGGTTAGAAGGGGGGCGGAGCCCTCCCTTCGTTACACTGATACCGTAACAGAGGGAGTCACAAGGGGTTTGAGGGTGCAGGTAACCCCACTCTATGGGGTCCAAGGGCGCCAGAAAATTTTGATTTTGGACCCTATGTTAGGTTGGGCAGACCTACCTATGGTTTTCTGCATGATTTTCGCACATGTTTTTGAACGCGATAGTTTTTTGTCCATGGTATTGGATGTTTCGACATGTATAATTATGTATTGTAACATTGAAAGGAACATAATGAAAAATCAAGCTGGTAGTCCCGGTTTTGGGATCCAGGGGAAAATCTCTATGTCTATGTGTTTTATGTGTTATGCTCTCACATTTTTTATTTTCTGTGTTTTAGAATTCGTATGCAGGTAATTTTTGTATGGGGTTAAAACCTACATTTGGTATCGGAGTTGTTTTGGCTTCAAGGGGACGCCTTTGCTACTGAGCGGTTTCACTCGGGCCTGTGGTAGACCCCGTTTAGTGGGAGATCTGTGGGATCGATTTTGGTGGTGAAAGAAGATGACGAGCAGTGGAAAGATAGAGATTAAGAAATTTAATGGTCAGAGTTTTGAGTTGTGGAAACTCAAGTTGGAGGATTTGTTGGTGGATAAAGATCAACATATCATGGTAGATCCGTGTACTAAACGAATGGGAGTGTCTAATGAAGAATGGAAGAATTTGGATCAAAAGGCAAAGAGCACAATATGATTGTGTGTCTTTGATTCAGTATTGTTGAATGCATCAAGGGAAGCTACGACGAAGGATTTGTGGGACAAGTTAGGGACTTTGTACCAATCTAAGTCTCTGGTGAATAAACTGTTCCTATGGAAAAAGTTGTATAACTTGAGGATGAAAGATGAAGACTTGGTGACAAAGCATCTGAATGCATTTAATAATGTGGTAAGCCAGTTATCGTCTGTTGATATCAAAATTTCATATGAAGATAAGTGCATTAGTTTGTTGCGTTCTCTACTAGATTCATGGTATAGTCTAGTTATTGCAATAGGTAGCAATGCAACTGCCTTGCAGTTTGATGAAATAGTCTCATCCTTGCTGACGGAGGAGATGAGATGGAAAAATATGGAGAGCCAAAGTGGTGATTCTTTGTCTGTGCGAGGACGGCCCTAGAACATAAACAAAAATAAGTCATTGAGTGGGAGATCTAAATATAGAGGGAGATCTAAATCTCCAAGAAAACCTGTAAAGGTGGTGTGCTAGAAATGCAGAAAGGGCACTATAAAAGGGACTGTAAATCTAAATCTCCTCACAAAGGAAAGGGATCTGATGATGCTCCTTCTGTAGAGGCAAAAACCACCTCAGATGAAGGTGGGGATGTGTACTTGGCTTCTTCAAGTACACATTTAGATCACGAGGCATGGTTGATTGACTCAAGTGCATCCTTTCACTTCACTCCCCATAGAGAGTGGTTCTATGAATATGAGAAATATGATGGTGGTGATGTCTTCTTGGGGGATGACAGGAAGAATAGAATCATTGGTCACAGAAAAGTAAAGTTGAAGTTGCAAGGTGGAAGGGCTAGAACACTTCCGGGTGTTCTTCATATTCTTGCATTAGCCAAAAATCTAGTTTCTATAAGCAATTTGGATGATGCAGGTGTAAAAAAAGTGTTCGCGAAGGATACCTACAAGATGGTTCTGGGGGCAGTGGTATTGATGTGGGGAGTTTGAATTGGAACTTTGTACAAGTTGCAAGGTAGCATTGTTGTTAATGGGTGCAACAGTTCCATGGTTCCTGAAAGTGGAGTAGAAAATCTAGTGGTCTCTGGAGAGAAGACCATGTTGTAGCATCAAAGGCTTGGACATATTGGAGAGAAGGGCCTTCAAATACTTAATGGTAAAAGTATGGTATAAGGTATGAGTAATAGTTCTCTGGATTTTAATTTCTGTGAAAATTGTGTATATGGGAAGCATAATCGGGTGAGTTTCCTCTCTGGTGGTAAGAGGGTGAAAGAGATATTAGAGCTTGTGCACAATGATTTGTTTGGACCTCTGAAGGTTCCATCACTGGGTAAGTCTATGTACTATGTATCATTTATAGATGACTTCTCAAAGAATACATGGATATATTTCCTTAAGAAGAAATCTGAAGTCTTTGAAAGGTTTAAATAATTTAAGGCTCTGGTGGAAAACCAGATAGAGAAGAAGATAAAGGTGTTGAGGATAGATAATGGTGGAGAGTTTTGCAGTAAGGAATTTGAAAAATTCTGTAAGAAGTGTGGTATAGCATGACAGAAAACTACTCCATACACACATGAGCAAAATGGAGTTGCAGAAATAATGAACAAGACGATGATGGATAGGGCAAGAAGCATGCTCAGTGGTTCCAGGTTAGGACAGGAATTCTGGGCAAAGGTGGTGGAGACAGCATGTTACCTGGTCAAGAAATCACATTCATTAGCATTGGAGGATAAGACTCCATAAGAGGTATGGACTGGTAAGAAACCCTCTCTTTCCCATCTGAGGGTATTTGGATGTGATGCATATGTACATGTTCCAAAGGAGAAAAGAACCAAGTTGGATAGTAAATTTGAAAATTGCATCTTTATTGGGTATAAGGATGGTTTAAAAGGTTATAAGCTTTGGAACCCAGTAACAAGGAAGGTTGTGTACAACCAAGATGTGGTGTTCATAGAGGTTTTAATATGTTATTAAACATGAAGTCCAACCAAACGAACCTGAGAAGATAGAGTTTGAGCTTAAGGAGGAAGAATTAGACTCTACAGTAGAGGAGGAATCAGAAGATGAAGAGCCCCAAACTCCAGGTGTGAGAAGATCAATTTGAGAAAGAAGGCAACCAAAAAGGTATAATCCATCTGCTTTCTGTTCAAATTTTGCTTTATCTATTATTGATGATGATCCTAGAATGTGAAGGAAGTAGTAGATTCAGAGGATGGCAAACTCTGGAAAGAGGCCATGGTTGATGAAATGACATCTTTGCACAAAAATGAGGCATGGTATCTGGTGGAGTTGTCGGCTGGAAGGAAACCCATTGGCAACAAATGGGTGTTCAAGAAGAAGACAAATGCAAAAGGAAAGGTGGAGAAACACAAAGCTCGATTAGTAGCAAGAGGTTATTCCTAGGTGCCAGGAATTGATTTTGGTGATATTTTTTTTCCTAATGCCAAGGTAGCTTCTATTAGATTACTTTTATCTATTTTTGCTTTTTTTTTATTTTGAGGTAGAACAGATGGATGTGAAGATAACTTTTCTTCACAGGGATCTAGAAGAGGAAATATACATGAAACAACCTGAAGGCTTTGCGATGAAGGGTAAGAAAGAACTGGTATGCCAGTTAAAGAAGTCTCTGTATGGGTTAAAATAGTCACCAAGGATGTGGTATCCAAATTTGATACATTTATACAGGAACTTGGCTTCACCAAAAGTAAAGCAGATCACTGTGTGTATTTTAAATTAATTGGTGACTGTGTTATTTATCTGGTATTATATGTGGATGATATGTTGCTAATTAGAAATTACAAAGAAATTATCCAACATTTTAAGACCCAATTGTCCTCCAAATTCGACATAAAAGATCTTGGTGCTACAAACTATATTTTGGGCACATAAATTAAAAGAGATCAAGCAAAGAGGAAGAACTAGAGGAAGTATGTTGAGACAATATTGTAGAGGCTTAATATGCAGGGTAGTAAACTGGTGAAGTTTCCTATTCCTGTAGGTGTAAAGTTATCTGTTGAACAATGTCCCAAGACACAAGAAGAGGAAGAGAACATGTCCCGTGTTCCATATGCAAGTGCAGTCGGTAGCCTGATGTATGCGATGGTTTATACTAGACCAAACATTGCACATGCAGTGGGAGTATTGAGCAGGTTTATGTCAAAACCAGGGAAGGAGCATTAAACAACAGTGAAGCTGGTTTTTAGGTATTTGTGTGGCACTAGTGATTATGGTTTTTTCTACCAAGGAAGACCAGGATTAGACAAAGTTTTGGATATCCATGTATTTGTTGATGCAGACTGGGCTGGAGATCTAAATCAGAGAAGATCTACAAATGGGTATGTGTTTAACCTATTTGGAGGTGCAGTCAGTTGGATGAGTAAGAAACAATCTATAGTGGCACTATCAACTACAGAGGTAGAATACATGGCAACCACTCATGCAAGCAAGGAAGTAGTTTGGTTGTAGAGATTGTGTTCAAATATGGGGTTAGTACAGGGAGCTATAGGGATAGACTGTCATAGCCAAAGTGAAATTTTCTTGGCAAAGAACCATGCATATCATTCAAGTACAAAGCACATTGATGTTCAATATCACTTTGTGAGGGATATGATAAAAGACAAAAATGTGTTGCTGGTAAAGGTGGACACTTTGAAGAACACTGTATATGCATTAACAAAATCTATGAGTTCTGAGAAGTTCTCTTGGTGTAGAGAAACAATGGGCATTGCAGGGTTGGATAAATGACTAAGCTCTCTTGTGGCCCTCTATGGAAAGAAAACAACAAGTGGGAGGATGTTGGGTTGTGTTATATTCTTTCCATGACTAGCCCATGTAGTTAACTGGGGGGTTAGAAGGGGGGCGAAACCCCCCATTCGTTGCACCGATTGCATAGCGGAGGGAGTTACAGGGGGTTTGAGGGGTGCAGGTAACCCCACTCTATGGGGTCTGGGGCAGCGCCACGGAAAATTTTGGTTTTGGACCCTATGTTAGGTTGGACGGACCTACCTATGGTTTTTTGCATGATTTTCGCACATGGTTTTGGACACGATGGTTTTTGGTCCATGGTTTTGGACACGATGGTTTTCGGTCCATGATATTAGATGCTTCGGCATGTATAAATATGTATTGTAACATTGAAAGGAACATAATTAAAAAACACGCTGGTGGTCCCTGTTTTGGGATCCAGGGGAAAATTTTTGTGTATCTATTTTATGTGTTATGCTCTCGCATTGTTTATTTTCTGTATTTTAGAATTCATATGCAGGTAATTTCTGTACGGGGTTAAAACCTACAGCCAAAACTAAAGTTTGTTTCTTTGTGAAGAGGACTTCCAGGAATATAGAATTAATCTAAATGCAAAATTATTCTAAAATGCAAGCAAAAGGAACTAAATCTTGATCCTATCTCAATTAAGCAGATATAGATCTAAACCAACCGAGAGAAAGATATTTAAATGATTAGGATTTAAATATTTTTGTCTTATAATGAATATTAAGCTAATAAAGTAGTTCAATTAATCGACATTATGAATATCAAAACACATTCTATTTAGAGACCTCTTAACTGAAATAATCAACCAACAACATTTAGGAAGTAGTTCACAAAATGATATTGATTATTAAATCAATGATTCAAATAATTAAACAATAATATGATGAAATAGTTCACAACATATCATTATTTGATAAATCAATATTAAAAGACAGATTTGTGAGTAAATAGTTACTCAAAAATCGAAAATCAACCCATAAGAGAATAGATAAATAAGAACATATAATTGAGACACATTACTCATATCGACAATAGTGCACAAATATGAATAAAATGACACATTCCTACCATCATAAAATGAAACTAGTATTTAAAACAATAGTATTAGAAATACCAATTTATTGAATCCATTTCTCTGGCTCTAGTCTCCAACAGTCCTTTACAATATTTGAAGTTTTGCTATTAAAAAAAGAGTTGCAGTGGTGCAAGCTCTGTTCTCCATATATAATTCAGAATGCAAAAGAAAATCCTCAATAATCCCCAGATCTGAGATTTTTCTCTCCTCTCACCTACAAATCTAAATCTTTATTACAGTAGTGCTTTTAGAATTCCAGAATTATAGAGAGAAGCCCCTAATACATTCTACAACCTGTTATTTATAATATTTATAGAAATATTTCTCAACAAGAAAGTTTGTTGAAGAGTAAATCTACTCCATCAATTTTCATTGGCTCAAAATTACATTCTTCTATTGTTGGAGCATTCTCATTGATTGAGATCTTCTTCTCCTCATCTCTTCAATTTTTTACCTGCAAAAGTAAATCAAAACTAAATTAAAATGCAAAAATAAAATCAAAATTCCATATCTATAATTAAAACATATCTAATCAAATTTAATTAAATAGATAATTGGAAATGAAATCTAAGCTTTCTATTGATGCCTATGATAATTTAATTGGTCAATGAGAACATAAGTGAATGGATCTGCACTCAAAAGAATTTGTGGATAAACGAAAATGCAGAAAATTAAACTCAGAAAATACTTTTGTTAGAAATTCAGAGCTTGATCTTCTGTTGGGACTCATTTGGCCAAGTAAAACTTCATTTATGAGCTTCTAAAGTTGGTGTATTAAAATTGCCATAATTCTGGAAATTCTATTGCCTAGGCTAAAAATCAAAAGTTTTAATTAAAATTTAATTCTAAATTGAATTGCTATTATCTTTTATTTTTTTTCTTAAGCAAGAGTAGTGCCTTCTATTTCATTCAAACAAGCATAATTTACAAAATTTATACCAAGCCACCAACCTATGTTGTATTGGGCTTGCAAGGATCGGACTCGATAGAAACTAAGACTTCATACACTCAAAAATAACACTCCCAACCATTTGGGAATATCCAAAAATAAACACCGGGACTCACCGGTTCCGCGGACCCTCCCCTCAAGAACCGTGTCATCAAAACCTAAACCTACCCCGAAATATCCACCTTCCAAACTTCACATGAGATCCAACCCTTGAGAATCATTTTGCATCAGGAAGAAACCTGAAGGATAACCCCCGGGCCTCACCGAGCCTTTCGATTAATTTCGACTGTTGATCTACTTACTTCCATCGGACAGTGGAACTGAGCCATCGCATGGCCGCAGTGATCACTCTTTAGCATGCGATGAGGGTGGTTTTCAAACATGGCCCTCATCCCTGTCAATATTTGTATGGAATCACTACCCGAAAATCAAAAATGCCTTCCGTATAAAAGCGGTGCGATCGCACCTAAACCACTTTGGAAGCGGTTTTGTGTCCCACCACTAAAACTTGTGAAACGTTTCTTGCCATCTTTTGTTACTTTCTACCTCCCTTCTGGATGTGATAACCCTATGCCTGACACCGGGGCTATGCAGGCAAGAGATTCCCACAGTAGCTGAGGCCGACCTTGACCAATCTTCCACCATAGGCTTGTCAAACAAGGAAAGCGAAACTTGCCAAAACCCGATCATTGCAAATTAGTATTCTGAGTTTTGTTCTTATACACTTTTTTGTCCTCTTCCTCCTGATTATGGAAAAGTTCTTTTAGGTTGATCGGTGACATTGCAAGCCAATCCATCAAAACTCTGTTGTCCTTACATCTCACACCTTGGTTGGCTAGAATATCAGCCAACTTGTTGGCATTTTGATGCAAATGGATGAATCTAAGAGTGCATAGCCCCTGAAGATGTCCCTGAATTTTCTGGAGAACCTGTATTAGCCTCCAATGTTTTGAAACTTTCTCCAGCCCTGTTCCAGGACTGATTCTTTTGGCTGCGTTGATGACTAACACTGAATCAACTTCTATTATTACATTTTGGTGATTGTTCTGTTGCAACAATTCTAAGCCTTGTTCCAAAGCCATTAATTCTTCCATGTTGTTGGTGGCTTTTCTTAGATGACCATAGAAGAGGGAGATGATGCTTCCGTTTTCATCCCTAAGAACCCCTCCAAAGCCCACCATTCCCAGGTTGCCCTTTGAAGCCCCATCGATATTATACTTTAAAAAGCCTTCTGGGGGAGGATTCCATAAATCCTTAACCGGTTCCCTCATGTTCATTTTCCTGTCTATACCTTGCAGACTTAGCCCCTACATGCCTAACTACCTAAGAATTGAAAACTTTACTTTCGAGGGAGGATTTTTAGGGAGATCCCTAACTGTAGTGCTGACTATCTCCTTAAGCTGTTTTGAGATTTTCTCCAAAACGTGAAGAGAGGAACTCTTCTATTCTTTGAATATTCTTCTGTTTCACTCTTTCCACACATTCCATATGATGAAACTTGGTAAAAGATCCCAGGTGGAGTTAATAACTTCATAATCCGAGAAATTATTCCTCCAATTGGTCAGGGTATTTGTGATGCTACCTTTGTCTCTATCTGACTGTTTGAAGATGGTGGCAAAAAAATCCCATAATGTCGAGGTGAAAATGCAGCTATTGAGAAGATGTTCCAAGGTCTCCTCTTGGACTTCACAAAGCTGGCATCTAGAGGGTCCCAGTATACCTCTCTTCCTAATATTATCCCGGGTTAAGATTTTTCGATGGTAAACCAGCCACATAAAGAGTTTGATCTTCATCCAGCCCTTGTGCCTCCATAGCTTCTGCCAAGTTTTGTTCGTAGCTTGGGCTTCCATCCCAAGGAGAATCCCTTTCACTTCCTTAATGTTAAAGTTACCTTCTTTGTTAATGCCCCATCTTAGTTGATCCTACCCTTCCGTAACTAGAATCATCCTCTGATCCAATAACCTCTTAAGGGTCTTTGCTTTATTGTTCAGGGTCCTATTATCTCTAACCTCTATTTCCTTCCATGTTCTCCATTTTTATGTATTGTGAGAATGCTCCCAAAAGTCCTTAACTTTCCTTAATCTTTGGTTGTATGTCTCTTGTTTGAGGCCCATAAATTCTTCTATCAAAAGAGTTGGTTCTTGTTTCCATTTGTCCTCCTAGAATAGTGCCAAATCTCCATCCCTTATTTCCTAGAAACAGTTTTTTTGGACAACCTCTCTGTTCTCCCAGCCCTTGTTCCATATGGGAGAGCCCTTTATGTTTCCAGACATTCTTATGATATCATGAGAAAGCCAGGAACTGGCATATTTTTCCTTCCAGATGCTTGCCCATTGAGCCTTAGGATCCTTAACCCGCCTCCACCAAAGTTTGGCCTCTAGAACCTTACTTAGAATCTCTATATCATCCAATCCAAGGCCACCTTGGTTCTTGGGTTTACAAATCTTATCCCATGACACTAAAGCCCATTTTTTCCTTGTTTCCTCTTTGCCCTAGAGAAAATCTCCTTGTATGTTTCTAAATTGTTGTAAAACTCCTTTTGGAGCTGGGAGAGCTAATAACATGAAGACAGGGATAGCTTGTAGCACTACCTTTGTGAGAACCAGTCTACCCGCCAGATTTAGGGACCTGTTTGCCCATTTTCTGACCTTATCTTGCATCTTAATGATTAACGATTCCCATATGCTTTTGAGCATAGGTTTAACCATTAGAGGAACTCCCAAATACTTAGAGGGGAGAGAGTCTCTTTGAAATCCAAGGATTCTAGAGACATTTCTCTGGATGGCTATATGTGTATTAAAGAAAAAAAAATTGTTTGTTTGTAAGCTAGCGCTTCCTTGACCATGGGAATTCCTTGTAGCATGGTATCATCTACAAACTGTTGATGAGTCAATGCTTGTCCATTCTCTGAAAGTTGTAGTCCTTGAATTTTTCTGGTAGCTCTAGCATGTTTGATGGACTTCCCTAGTCCTTCCATCATGAAGATGAAAAGAAAAGGAGAAAGCAGATCTCCCTGTCTAAGACCTCGAAAAGGCAGAAAAAGTTGAATTGCTATTATCTTTTAATTAATACTTATTAATTATAATTACAAACTGAATTTAAAAATTAATTAACAACAAACTAAAATTATTTAACAACAAAATTTAATAATTGATTAAAAATATTATTATATATATAAACTTAAATTTAAATAATAATATTATAATATAAATTTAAATAATTATTATACTAATATGTTTAATATTTTATTTAAAACATAATAAAAGTGTCACACTCACACTAACATATACTTTCATTACTTATATAGAAATGAGGAAGGTAATGTTAATGGAGGGGTATGACTTCATTCACTTATTTATGAAATGAGGAAGGTTAATGTTAATGAGGGATATGGGGGGGTGGGGTGTGTGGGGTGCGTGCGGTGCGGGAGGATGAAGGTCACGGTTTTGGGAAGTATGAGTGATCAAAAATGTATACAAGAAAAGATAAATTCTGGCATGTTTTTTAAATTAAAGATGGTGGAAGGTTTAAAATTAGGTGCTAATGAAATTTCAATATGCACTATTATTATATCGCAATTTTTTATTGTAAAATTTTTTAGATCGTATTTTTTGGAAAGAAGAGAAGGGATGTGAAGTTGGACTCACATGAATTAACAATCCTATAAATTGGACTATAGCCACTTTGCAATTTTGGGGTTTTCGGTTTGGCAATTTGTTTCAAAATAACAAATTTGAGTAAATTAAAAAGATCACGAAACGTGTTTTCATCTATTGTACAATTTAGCTGGGTCATTTTGTAAGACCATTAGTGAAAAATGAAATAACTAGTAAAAATTAACTAAGAGTTAATATTCACAATGAATGACGATTTTAATTGAAAAAAATTGAAATATCATACATTTATTTACATTTTTTAGTATAGGCGAGAAAATGATCAAACTTCAAAGGAGTATCATTTACAAACCTGTTGACCAAATGAAGCGAAACAATTATCGATGGAAAACTAGTGAAAATTCGAATTTAATGAAACAATCAAAATAGAAATCCAATGAAAAATGAAAAAATTGTAAGACAATTAACTTAAATGAAAATCATTAAAGATGCTTGCCAACAATTAATATAAAGGGTCCTCATTACTTGCGTTAATAAGTCAAAAATGGGGGGTGTTGGGTTTTCCCTACAACAGGTTGGAAAGAGAAAGAAAATAATAAGGGAAGGTATCCACCGAAGCGAATAAGAACTCAAGATGCAGGTGAGAAAGAGAATATTGTTCCTTACAAGAAGTTTAATGTAGTTGGACAGGGACATGGGTCACAACCTGGAGGGGCGTAGAATAAAGGTGAGGGTAAGGGAAAGTTACAGTGTTGGATATGTGTCAAGGAGCATCTCAAGAGGGATTTCCTATCATATTAGGGTGGTAGGCCTCAGATATACAGTGCACAGGAAGCCCAAACAGTTGGGGATGTTGGATAGAGAATTCCTCAAATCCATGTAGCATTGGATAACAAGCAGGTGGATCACCAAGAAATTATTATCGAGATGGATGGTAAGCTTTGTTATCAAGTTGTTTCTATTTTGATTGACCTTGGATCTAATTATAGTTGCTAATCTTGACCTCGTGGATAAGTGTGGTTTAAATAAATAAGTACATAGAGAATCTTGGTCAGTGAAGTTGGATATAGGTACTAAGAAAATGGTTCATCAATGGGTAAGAGATTGTGCATTTGAGTTGAATGGTATGCATACATCAACACATATGAATGTACTTCCATTGGGATCATATAGCATGTTTTTCGATATGGATTGATTTTACCTTCACAGCACCAAAGTAGATTATTATGACAAGGCTATTGAGTGCTTGGATGACAATGGAGAACAGAGAATCATGCAGGGTAATAAGAAGGAAACATCAATTAGAATGGTTGCAACTATGTAGGCGAAGCACAGTCATAGGAAAGGATGAGTGTTATTTGTAGTGCATATTTCCATGGATAAAGGTAAGGATGTTGAAGATGCAGAAGTTTTGAAGAGGTAGTCGATCTTGTAGCAGTTTCAAGATGTATCCCAATAGAGATTTCAAAGTTTCCACCTCACAAGGAAATGGAATTTTCTATTGAGTTGGTACCAGGAGCAACACCAGTATCAAAGGCATCATACAGGATGAACACTTCAGAGTTAGTGGAATTGGAGTTGCAACTGAAGGAAATGCTTGACAAAGAATACATTAGGCCAAGTGTATCATCGTGGGTTCCACTGATATTGTTTGTGAAGAAGAAGGATGGTACTCTTATATTTTGCATTGATTACAGGTAGTTTAACAAGGTAACTATCAAGAACAGGTATCTGTTGTCAAGGATTGATAACTTGTTTGACTAGTTGAAGGGAGCAACAGTGTTCTCGAAGATTGATTTGAGATCATGTTAAATGGAAACTAGGGCTAAATTCCACTTTGGGAGAGCTCATTTGATGGATATTATGATTGCAATGGATCATCATTTCAAGAGATCCAAGATTTATATAAAGATCATATCATTCGGTCAAGCAAAAGTGTGATTTTGAAATTATGCCCACACATGTGTAAATTGATCAAGTCGGTTTCATCATTATGTAAGTTCAAGAAGACCAATGGATGTGTCTCTTTACCCATAGTAAATTGTATAAATACAAGATACCTCACACCTCATTTGGACATTCATTACTCACATATTCTTCTCTCTCCCTTCATCATATTGGTTTGTACAGATACTGGGCAGCCTCTCTCTCTCACATGTAACTAGGAAGACATATTTTTTGGGCTGAATTTTAGACTTTAGGGATAGGTTTGACTAGTGTTGATCGAGGTGTTTTTGATTGAGTTTGACATCTAGTTTTTGGGTCAAAATTTTGATTTTCACAGGCCACATTGCTGGGCACAAAAACTAAGGATTTATGGGTTGGTTGATCTGCGTTGACTTCAAGATTGACTACTGTTTGACTACAAAAAAATTACAGTAGTTTTCTCTCTCCTTTGACCAAGTTTGACTGAGTTATTTTGGGCTAAAATTGACCTCCTGATCAGGCTAATTTTGACCAAGGAAAACTAAGTTGCTTCAAGGAAGAATTGTTGTTGTTTTGACCAACGTTGAATTTCCAGTTAGCGCTAAAGTTTGACTACAGTTGACTGCATAAATTTATAGGGACATTTTTACTTTGTATTGGGCCTTGAGGATTGGGTCATGTGCGAAGTTATCACCTTGGTATTGTGGGCCTTTTGAGATCCTTGAGAGGATTGGACCAATGGCCTACAGACTTGCACTACCTCTGACAATAAAATTCCATGATGTTTTCCATGTTTCATTGTTTAGAAGATATGTAAAGGATGTTGATCATGTTATTTATTGCTCAGTATTGCATTTGGAGATAGAAGGAGAATTCCATCTAGAACCTCACTGCATATTGCAATGAAATATGCTCATGCTCTAGAACTGAGAAATAGAGCAAGTTAAAGTGCAGTGGAAGCACTTTAGGCCAGATGAAGCTACATGGGAGATGGCTGATCAGATGTGGGCTTCATCGAAAATTTTAAGAACCCCCCCTAAATTTACATGTATAATAAATGGGCGAATCTCCATGGTACATAGGAAAAATGGAAGGCGATTTTATCAATAATATGATATGTATATATAATTTTTTGGCGAATTTCTCACCAGGCATGGCGAATATTTTTCTCAATTATAAAATCTTGTATTTATTGAATACACAAATGAAATCATTGCATTTCTTTAAAATATCTTTTGAAATCAAAATTACGGAAATATATCGATAATCTAGTAGGTGTAAGATAAAATTCACCTGTTCCATTCACAGAAAGCATGAGAAAAAACCTAATACTATATATAAAACCAAGAAAAATTCAAATTCATCACTTCTATGTTCCTGTTTGCAATTAGAAAAATTACCCAAATTATAATCTGTTTACTCCACTTCTAGGGACCTCATAACCACCCTGCCAATACACAAGTATGTTCCCGTTTGCAATTAGAAAAATTACCCAAATTACACTCTGTT
>APFE031732336.1:0-39659 GCA_000404065.3 Pinus taeda
CCTATCTCAGCCCTACTTACTGATCCAGTTGCAGATTTGTTTGCTCTGAGGAGAGAAGGATCTCTAGGCCCTTTTGAGTTTTAGATTTCCCCCGTGAGAGATGAACACATAGCTCTGCTATATCATGAAGTGGAAGTTGAGATATGTCTCCTTTTCCCATCATGTTCAAAATATCTATCCATTCATCTCTAATGGTTTTTAATAGAAGGGCTTTCAAAGTTTCATCATCTAAGTTACTCCTCATTTTTGCTCTTTTCAGGTTATATTGAAATCTTTCAAGTAAATCCTCAAAATTTTCATCTTCCTTTTGCACCATCTTGAATACCTCATCCTTGTGATTGGTGGGCATACAATAGTCCAGGTACCTATCCAAAAATGTTTGTTTCATATCATTCCAAGAACTAATGGATTGAGTAACTAATCCCATGAACCATTTCAATGCTGCCCCTTTCAATTTTGAAGGGAACAGTTTGAGTTTTTGAGCGTCTTCCATATAATCATAAGTTCGACATACGACCTCAAACTCAAATAGAAATGCCTCAGGGTCCTCATTTCTTGACCCATGAATGTTTGGGAGGACAGATGGAGAAATGTTTTTCATTGTGGCTCGGGAGTCATCATCATCGACTATGGAAATCCAAATGAATCATCTCCATTCCTATTTCCTCCATTGTTACCTCTACCTCCTCCATTATTTCCTCCTCCACCTCTACCTCTACCTCTACCTCCTCCAAGTCCAGTTTCTCTTTCTTCTGCCATGGTAGTTTCTTCAGATACCTCAAAGTTCTTTGGTTCCTCTACCAAGGGTGAATGAGGAGGAATTTCTCCTTCTTCTTCAGGTGATTCTATTTCTTCAATTACAATTTGTCTCCCTGTGGAAGAAAGGAAAGAATCTCCTTTGCATTCAATAGATGGTATGGGAGAGTCAACTACTGCCTCTTGGATTCCAGGAATCCTAGAGCTAGGAGTATGAGTTGGAGATGATGAAGGTGTCTCTTGCCTATTTCTTGAAGTGGATGAGCTTTGGTGAAATCGAACTTCTAGCTCAAGCTAAAAACCTTCCCTAGAATCCTTGCTCTATGCATATCATTTTTTTATTTTCCTTCAAGTCAGGGTAATAATTCTCTTTCTGATCTTCCAGGTCACTCTAGGTGCAAGAAGAGAGCATACTCAAGCAACTATTAAACCAATAACTTTCTCTTTTCTGATCCTCCAGATCACTCTAGGTGCAAGAGGAGAGCATACTTTGAGAGGTTATTAATTTTCCTTTCTTGAAATTTTCATGTTTTTATCTTTTCTAGAATTCACTACCTAATTTTCACTTCCCCGACAACGGCGCCAAAATGTTTGGTCAATTTAGTGTTGTCTAAATTGCTATCTTAAATTTTCAACCCGGGGCTCGTAAGCTGATGAAGTGAAGTGTAAAATATATACTTAAGAAGCCCTTCCTAGTTCTTTTTGTCGTTTTTAGTTTATGTCTGACTTATCTTCCTAATGTGATGTGATGAAGTTATAAACAAGTGAGTGAATGTGTGTGTATGTGGTGATTTCTAAAATGCTTCTTGAATTTTAAAGAGAAAACTTGAACAATAACTTGGAATGGAATTAAAGCTTCGAATGAAAATAAAGCATCAAACAAAAAGACTAATGGCACTAGTCCAATACCTTTACTTCTGATAAGAATGAAAATGACATCTATATTAACTCAGCTTAAAGCAAGAACACTATTCTAACTCCTCTATTAAATCTAAAGCAATGCAAAAATTAAATGACAAATCACACTACTTAATTCTCCCTTAACATTTTGCCTTTAGCTAAATTGATCATGTGAAAAAGAGTTAGGAGTGAATTAGCAATATGAGCCTAAAACTAGATAAACAAAGCTGCAATTAAATGATGTTTTGGTCCCATAAAAGTTAGTGAATTATGATAAAAAGAACCATCAAGAGATTATCAACTTGACAAAACTTGATAAAGTAACTAGGCAAGGGAACTAATGAAAATCAAAACGAAAGTCAGCAGTTTAGATAAGACAACTTCAAATGCCACTAGTGTTAAAAAGAAGGAAAAGCACATTGTCTAGGGCTCCTAATCAAAGCCGTAAAAACACACTGATCAGTCATGAAAAGTACAGAAACGTAAAGCAACATAATTCAAAATTGTACACTAATATACATGATAAATTAGAAAAAAGAATGCAGGAAAGCAATTTTAAAAGCTACTATACAATGGTTGTAGCAGACAGGGGCCCTCCATCCACTTCAACCAATTAAAAGATCAACTACGCAGGTAAGAACATAATTGTCTTTTGGTATTAAATCAGCATATGATAAAACACAGTGGAGAGCGTAAACGCTTTATAAAAGAGTCTTTAAAACAGAGTTTACAGCAGCAAAAGATTAACTTCCAAAAGCTAACTAATCAGCATGTAGAAACGCTTTATTTATAGCAAGAACATCAACTGTCCTGTGCGTAAACTAAGCTAACTAACAACTATGCAAAAGACACGTTCAGCAGCACCGTGCACGGATCTAGGGAACGATCATCATGGTTTAATAAATCCACTGTTGGGTTCTTGTCCCCTGCAGTCTTCGTGGCTAAAGAAGAGGCCAGCTGTGACTTACGTGCTCCAACTGAACACGCAGAGCTGTGCCACCATTTGCAACCTTGCCGTTTGACCAGAGCTACCTCCACGTTGACCAGGGGTGTAGACGGCCAGTTTGGTTGAGGTGACAGCACACGCACCATGTACACAGTCATACAAACTTGCCCATGTGGCTCTTTTCTCTGGAGGACACTAGGATCATAGCAAACAAGAAAATGGTTGCGGAATCTGGGATCGGCTGCGGAATGAGAGATCAGCTGTGGAAACCCTGTATTAGCTGCGGAATTGTAGCACTTGAACCAAAAATCTAAACCAACAGTCAATCATTAGCACAATTAGAAAATCATGTTAAAAAGTCTTATAATGCATTGAATTGAACAAGTTGATGAAGGAAATGATGACAAAAGAAGGAAATGAGTAGGAAAAGGCTGTTGGGAGGATGGGTAAATAAGTGCAGGTTTGAGGCTCAACAGTGACATTGAAGGTCCGTCACAAATAATGACTATAGTGACAAAAAACGACCATCACCATTTCATATCAATAATAATGATTTATGGTTATAGACCTTTGACAGTCATCACTATTGATGTGTATATATGGTGGCTTTCATTAACTGTCACCATTTCATATTTTGGTGAAGGTCAAAAAATTTCACCAATGATCATTGGTGATGGTAAAAATAGCCTCTGTCACTAACAACTGATCAACGTCATTCCATATGGATGTTAGGGCACGATGGAATCGAACCACCAACCTATTTCATGTAAAGAATGTGCTCTTCCATTGAGCTAGCACACTTTAAATAATTAGACTTTGAAACATCATAAATTGTAAATTCTACATATTTCAATAAATTAAAGTCTCCAAAATATTTTACTAAACAAGCGAAGCATCATCGAAGCTGCATGTCCCTACCTAATGGTTATTGAAGTTTTGAAAAGTGGGTGAAGGGAAAAATAGTTATGTATAAGAGAATCAATATGTTTAGTTGAATATTGAATCAGAAGTGAAACTCTGAAGACATTTATAACCTATAAATAGAAAATGCACCAAATATTGCAAAGGAAATGTCAAAAGTGGATAGCACATGGAAGAAGAGCATTGATGAAGATAGATGCAATATTTTATAGGTTGAGTGAAAGAAAAATCTCAATGTTGTTTTTGTTTGGTGTTTAGATATCTGAATTATATCTAAACTTCTGTGCAAATATAACACAAATCTCTGGAAACCATGACTGACATCAATATATTATATATATAATATATAGATATATATTTCCCTTCACATAAACCAACATCCAATTTGGAATTTCACAAGTCTGCACTCAAAACATGACAGCAACCAACAAATAAAAAAAATTGACTTGGACAGAAAGAAATAGCTTCACCTTCATTCTTGAGTTTCTTTTGTTTATTTGAATTTGACTTGTGACATTATATATCTAACAAGGAGTCAAAATCATCACTAGTATTAAATTGATCCAACAAAGAATTGGAGATCCCACTGACATTTGCATTTTCTTCGCCATGCCTCAAAACCATGGAAATCCATGTCAATAGTAGAATGCGATGTGTGTCTACTACTCAAGAACACATTCCTTATTAACCATTGTTACCTGACAAAAACCAAAGATACAACACAATACCAGAATACACAAAATCCCCTACCAAAATATAATCATAACTTAGCTAATAAGTTTAAAAGATTTTCTTAATTAATAAACTTTGTATTTGGAAATTTTGTTTCTTTATATTTAAAAAATACTACGTTTTACAACACTTATGTCTATTTATCTAGGGAATTATATCATAGCATATGTCACACAGTAGCAATATACAATACCTAAACTAAAAATACAAATTTTCTCAAGAAAATAGATTTAGAAACGAGCTTTGAAAACTATATGTTTGTCATCAAAGCTTTAATTAGTTTAACAAAATAGTTGGAGTTTGAAAATAGAAATCATTCATAGGAAACAAACAGGGCAATGGCCAAAGTCGTTATTTATACAAATAAATCTAGAGTCATTATTTCCATTGCAGATAACTAAAATTTGGGCAGCGGTCTAATAATTAGAGTGTTGGCAGGGAATACTTGTCAATACCGTCATTTTTTTGCCACGGTCTGTTGTGTCTCTAGATCCATAATAAATAGCTTGTTATTCTCAAGTTCTACCTTTCAAGTACTGATTTTTGGCTCACCCTTTAAAACACAATACTACTACTCCATTTGATTTTGTTTTGTCAAGAGAATTGGAAAGACCTTCCCATCCTCTGTTTTACATCAATCAATAACCATCCATCAATGATATAAAGAATAAAAGATACACAATAAAGGCCAAAGATGAGCTTGTTGTATACCTATGTCTAGGAATCATCTGACCTTATTGGTGCAAAGATCTCACCTTGAAAAAATAACATCCACGTGGAATTTACAAAACTTTTTTAAATCAAGCTCTATGTAAACCAATCAAAATATGAACATATTTTTAATCAATAACATATCTGAATTAAAATAAAAGTGGCCTAGAATTGAATGTTATATCAACCATGTCAAGTAACTAACATTGGGTGAGAAATACAAGCCATGCATATTGGATTATTGAAATAATTTATATAATAAAGCTCAAAATGAAACAGATAACTTACAGCTAAGAACCTCAAATAAATGACATACAACAAAAACATGTAACTTTAACCTCTGATAGAGTCTGTGTCCATGAATACTTCTCAAGATCCACTCCATTACCAACATTTGGGGCTAGATAACATGCAAAAACTATCAACATGAAAATGAAATCTACATCATTGTAAAAAAATGGGAGGAAGAAAAAATCCACAAATTGAAATAGGTTGTAGGATAACTCATTCCTGCAACATGATTATCTCGTCATGAACAATAAAAAAATAAATCAAGAGAAATGTAATTTTTGCCACATTTTGACAATCATTTCCTTTGCATATTCTATGAGAAATTGATGAAAAAATTCAACTAAAGCTTGTCAACATCAAGATTATAGTAAAACATATACGAACCATTCCAGCACATATATAATCATAAACATAAGTATTTATACATATAAGTATTTATCCATGACATTGTATTTTGTGAAAATATGGAAGTCAAACCTTTGAAATAACACAATTTATGGTACCACTACCTTAGTCCATTCATTCGAGTATTTGCAAACTCTGTTCAAGAATTTATTCAAGGTTCAAAGCTCAAACAATTGACATGTAGCCTAAAGAAACTTAGATTGGAAAAGGACATAACCCAAATACGTGGAGCACATATCTCAGATTTATATATCCTAATTTCCAAACATTGAAATGGTAATTTTTAGCATACTATTGTGAATTCAACCCAAAATGCTAGAAAAAAATATTGATGGTTATTTTTGTTAAAAATGGAAACTAGGGCCAAATTCCACTTTGAATAGATCCTTTGGGGAAGATAATTGTGGAATTTAATTCCTCTTTTCGAGAGGACCAAAATCAATCTAAAGATCATCAAATTTGGATAAGTAGAAGTGGAATTTTGAATTTATGTTTCTCTCATGTAAATTATTTAGGTTGGCCTCAACAATAAGTTGGCTAAAGAAGATAAAATGTCACACACACTAAACTCTACTGAATTGTATATGTAGAGGAGAATTCTCTCCCATTTGGGACACATTGATCAAAACAAAAAGATATCTCTATGGCAGCGAAGACTAAGGAGGATAAATTATGTTTATGGTTGGCACTATTTTAGTTAGGGCTTTGTCATAATAGGTTCGAGTTTGGAAGCAATGATTCACTATGGTTAAGGAAAATATTATATATGGGTTGTGACTTGTTTCATATGGGACCTCCTACTATAGTTTGGTCGTAGCTAGAAGATATTCTCATAGCTTGATCGTAAGCCTTGAATCATTTGCCCAGGAAGCTAAAATACAACCAAAAGCCACTGACCTTATATGATAGTATTTTGGTGCTTGTTGAGGATGACATGGAAACTTAAAAACATGCTAGGACTAATAAAAATAATAGAGCCCTTGTAAGAATAAAAAGGTCACATTTTTTGTAGATATTCAAGGGTTAGAGCAACATGCTTCAGAAGCCCTAATCCAGAACCACAACGATAAGATCAATGGTGACCTTAATGTGGTCATAAACCAACTCTTTAAGACAGTGAAAGGGAGCATCATGTGAAATAAGGAAGGCCACAATACAGGAGGATTTTTGGATCAGTCAACTTATAAAGCAGTTCACTATTGTTTCCCTAACCAGACCGATCTCCTACAACAATATGATTTGTCCTCTATGACCAGACTACCCAGATTACAAGATTGGATGGATCTAAGAGTAGTGATGCTTGATATTCATATTCTCAAGTTATTTTATATCATTTTACTCTCTCTCTTTCTTTGTTGAACATTTGATCATAATAATAAGAAGATTTCATCAAGGCTTTCCCCATCTTGGGGTTTTTCCCTGGATTGAGCCATATTCTCGTGTATTTTTGTCTTGGCTTATCTTCTGCATCTATCATTTATGTTCTTTTGATAGTTACTATTATATAATGTCTAATGTGATTGCTAAATGGATTAATGGGCATATGGTTGAATGAGGTATCTAACCTAAGCAAAGAACATGTCATGTATTGCTATATTGGAGCATATTTGATGCCTAGTTTGACCCTCCCTTTTGACGCCATTGACTTGAAAATGATGGCTTCAACTTTTAAGAAACAAATTGGCATTGGATAGGTCAGCAAAAATCTAGGTGAAACTACCCACAAAAAATACCTTCAACTTACTGATAATAATTGGTACGACCTCCTCAAGTGATGCTAAAGTCTGGAAATGAGTGAATCAACCCCCTTTTTCCTACACGAACTGCAGATGGAAAATATGACCTCCAAAAATCCTGCAGTCTCTGGTGGTACCCATGGCCTGGCAATGGGATGAATCTTTAGCAATAAATACCAATGAAATATTTGAGTGGTCTTTTTCTTTCCTAGTCAACTAGGGTAGATTTGTCTCACTACCGAAACTAATTCATTCAAGGGTTTCACCCTTAGCACTCAAAAGCCACAAGAGCTCTCCAAATTGTTATGAGAAAGTGATTGTGCATGCCCAAAGAGTGAGATTCATCTCTCTTTTATCATTACAAAGATTGAGCTTCATCTCTCTTTTATCATCAAAATTCCATTGGTGTCTTTTTTATATCTTTTTTTTTTTCCCTTGGTGTGAACATTCAGAGAGGGACATTACACTTGCACCAATATTGACTCCTTTGAAAATTGCATTATACATGATACAGGTGGGGTTGGCCATAAACATTGGTGGCTTAGCTATTAAAATTGGAAACTAGGGCCAAACTCCATATGAGCCTTATTATTTATGACAACTAATATTTTTTTTGGATTCCTCTCATTGATAGGTGTAGGATTGATCTAAATATCATCCAATTCTAACATGTATTCGTGGAGATATGAATTAATTTGTGTTACTTGATAATTTGTCGAGGTTGGCCAACAACAAAATTACCCCAGCTTATCATCAACATTTCATAATAAATAGAAGATGCCTTCAAGTCATTTTGTACACACACTTCTCCTAAGATCTCTCTCCACTCGTTTGGGTTTGGTGGCTATTGAAATCAAGAGAGAGAAGCCCTAGATGCAATGGAGGAAGGGTTCTATATGCAGTTGATGGAGGAAGCCTAGCCACTATTCAAAAGGGAGATTTAGCCATGCCCTAAGGATGTATGGTCATTTTCTTATAGATTCCCTAATTCCCTAAGAGCAAGCCTTATTAAGCTGTAGCAGGAGACCTAATCAGCAGCCCTAATCCACTATCGAGAGAGACCCATATGCAATCTTGGGAGGCTACTATTTATTGTCATGAAATTGCCTTATACACATCTCTCCTAGCCGTAGTTTGTGAGGCCTTAAACAACAACATATGAAGGCCGAAAGCCATAGTTAGAGGATCCCTTATCACATCTTGAAAGAGACCCTTAGATGCGGTTAGAAGTGTGAACGTAGCCACAACAAAAGGAGTACTACAATAGTGTGAAGGTTCTATGTTAATACGACATTGTTGTAGGTGACAACATGGTCTCATTCAAGGTTGTTAAGGAATGATAAGGTTGGTCTTGATCTCGATTTGCAAGGTAGTAGAAGACGCTTAAAGGAGTAGCTAATAGTTGTAGACCCTTTTAAGAGCTGCATTCAGAAGTTAAGCATCCCTATAAGGTAGTGTATGGTTGGAGGGGTTGTATGAAGGCTCGTTGCAGTCAATAGGTGGACTATGTGGTGTGTTTAAGGTGTTGTGGAACTCAAATCTTATTCCCTAGCTAGTGACCAAGTCTGCCATGAAACGCACTAGTTCTTGTAGCATATCAAAATTGTCGAATTAGCAGCCTTACCATGATCAGTGAAGCAATAAAGGAAGGAGAGTCTTATTGAAGGAAAGCCACATTATTCTAGGTAATTGGTTGTGCTGTTCTAGGACTATAGTCTGCTACATATCTTTAGTCCTTGGTATCAGAATTTCAACCTTATTGCATCATCATCATGGAGAATATCTTTGATCTCCTATTTTGCAAGTCAAGTATTGACTTCCAATCATTCTACTCTATCTCTTTCTCTCTGCTAAACTATTGAAGAATATAAGAAGAATTGATCAAGGGTTTCCCGATATTTCGGTTTGTTCCTGGTTGGTGCCACATCTTGTATCCTCTTTTCTTCGTGTGTCTTCTAATATTTATCTTTATTTTCTATTTGTACTTTATTATCATGCTGGTGTGATTGCTAATCTGAATATTGACATTGGGCTAATATGAAAAATTGAAGTAAAATTTTGTAAGCATAGAACATATCTAAATTTAACATGGTATCAGAGTTGAGGTGAAGACAAAGCCCAAGAAAGAGTGGAAGAGAAGTCACCAAAGATAGTTGGAAAGGAAAAAAGGCTCAATGGGTTCCTCACCCCACTTCCCAGGTGAAGGCAGGCTCCACGAAAAGTTTGAATATCACGGATGGAAGATGTCTCTTGATCTGACATTGGAAGATTAAGAAGTGTTGGATTACGTGAAGGGTAAAATCCCTAAGGTTTCATCAAATGCACCAGCTGCTATAAAGAACAAGTACACCAAGGGTGAATTCAAAGAGAAGAACATTATCAGAGACTCCATTGACAAGTTTTTGGTGGCCTACATCTTCGATCTAAACACCTCCAAGGATATCTATGATAGGTTGGTAAGCATGATTAAGGTCAGAAATGCAAATCAAATTTTATTTCTCAAAAATAAGCTGAAGGATATTAAGAAGGGTAAAGAAGAGGATATTAAATCCTACTTCTTAAGGATCTCTGAGATCAAGAATAATCTTCTATCGATTGGAGAAATCATATTGTAATAATTCCATCTGCATTTCGTGTAGCAAAAAGGGGGCTAGTAGTTGTTGCTAAAGAAATACTGAGGCAACAAAGGACAATGCATGAGTTGTTTGAGCAATTATCTACAAATTTCTTGAGGGTGACAAAGCTCATGGAGGCATGGGTATGATCAAGATGGCAAGGAAAAGAGGAAAGTAAATGCAAGTTTAAAAATGATGATACAAGCAGAAATAAAGACTTAGTGGTGTATATTAAGGCAGACATAGAGGAAGACTTGAAGACTACCAAAGATCAAGGAGCTATGGAAATTACATATGAAGGGAGACAGAACAAAAGTGATGAATCAAACAAAGGATATGGAGAAGGATATGAAGATCACCTTTCCATAAAGCATCTTCACAACATCGATGAAAATGATTATTTCACAGGTAACAGAGGACTAGAGAAGTTCAAACCTAGCTAAGAAGATTACAATGACATTGTTCATTCTATAAATAATGCTGGTGGAAGTATCAATAACAATTATTCTATGACTATCAAGGAACAACGAGCTGCGTTTTCCATCAAATGACTTGGAGTATTGTTAGAACACATTGGACCTGAAAGGGAGATACTTGAGAGGGATAATCCAGCTATCCCTAGTATTCGTAAAGAAAATATTACTGATCCAATGTAGAGTAGCAAGACCTTGGATTTATTTCCATGTGTGATTACTTTACAAGGAAGAAACATGAAATTTTGTGAAAGTTCAAAAAAGGATCAAATTATGAAGGAGACTCTTTTAAACTCTTGTAAAATGGAAGGTATTGAATTAGGGTATATGTATCATCAATATAGCAACAAAAAGACATCCGCTCAGTTACCCAACAACATAATAATAGACTTTGGTCGAGGTAAGGGGAGAATACACCATAAATGGTGCAGTTACTTCAGGAATGACCTAATTGAGAAAATGGACCATTGGCATACCTTCGATGAAGAACCTGCAGAACCATACCCTCCACTCTTTGTTAAGGAAATTTGCAGGCCAAAGGGTATTAATACTATAAGTCTGGAAACATCTTTAAAGGAAGGTGTGCCTAGTACCTTTTGGCCCTTCTTAAATGAATATGGTTATCAGTCAACCAACAGTCCATCTCCTTTTGAGGCTTTGCAGATTTTGAAATGAACACGTCGAAAAACCATGAAGGAATTAGGTGTGTCGACTTCAATAATACATCCAAGTGCATTGATTTTAGATTTCCTTCCTAAATGTGCACTAATTTTTGATATGACATTTACACTGAAGAATATTGTTGGTGCTATTTGAAAGGTCAAAGAATCAAATTCCAGTGGAGCTAAATTATTATTACATAATCTACATGTATCATCTTTTGTGGATAGGTTGCATTCAATCTCTTCAGGCTTTGCCCCACCCAATGGAGTCATTCAATAAGAACTTACAATCTATACCGTTGGAGATTTATTTGCACATTTTCATAAAATGAAGCAAGATGATGATCTTTCTTAGTATATAATTATTTCTCCCTACAAAATTTCCAATCCTCTATTTGTAGAATGCCTTTTGAGGCATTGGGTTCACCACCCTTTGAGAAGTAGTGGAGAAATTAATGCTATAGAAGAACTGTTGGCTTGTCCAGAAATTGATGTTAAGGAACTTTGGGGTTCATCAAGTAATCGTCTAGTACCCTTGATGGGGAATAGGAAATTTCATCAAATTTACAATGTTATCAAAAGGCTACAAGATGAGATTGAAGGACATCCAAAATTTCGCTTGTTGTGGGAAGCTTCAAGGGTGAAAAATATAAGGCTACTACAATACTCAATTGATTGGAACTTCTAATTAAAATGCATTCTCTTTCAATATGGAATCTTAGAATGTAGTATTTTCCTTACCATTGTATAGTGAGGTTATTGAATTCACTTATTATAAAGACACCGTGGTCGACACAATTGTATGTTCTTTGACACTTGCTATATATAGAGGCGATGAAAGAGTCAACAAGTTTCTTACAGACCACATAATGTTATCATACTTAGATATGGTGAAATTCCTCAAGGAGAAAATCTCAAAATTAGATGTTCTTGTTGTTCGTGCAGTACAAGTCGATGATGTTTCTGAGATTACAATGACATTATTTTCTATAGTTGAAGAAATCAAAGATGACCTTTATTACTGCAGTGACATAATTTGTGCTAATATTTCTCATTTGAGCAAACCGATGACACATAATTTTCTTCATTTATTGGTTTTGCAATATTTTCTACCATCCCTTAATTTATCTCATCCCAAGATGAGCACTCTTACCTCGTTGTATATAATGCCTTGTCTTTTACAAGTGGTCAATAACAAAGAGTTGGTGAATAGTATTGCTACTGATTTTCTGTGCCCACAAACATTGGCCACTACAACCTTCAACCCTTAGTGAAATGGTCATTTATTTGTTGGAGACTTCCTATATGAGAGCACAAAGGTAGCTGCAAGATCTGGAATATCTATGGTCAACACTAGTATTCAAACTGAAGGGCGGCAAATTCAGGGCAATGTTTTTGAACCTTTGGAAACACAATTTATGAATATTACACTTCCATATACAAATAAAAAGACAAGTTCAAGTGGGTTGCTATCCTTTGTTTTTTGCAGGAACAACAAATTGGTGTTTTCATCTCCAATCTTGCTAGTTGTCCAATTACAGAGTGAAGAGTTGGATAATTCATTGTTGGATGTACTAGGCATTCTTCTTCGAAGAGTGCAACATAAGAACTCACAAGCTGGCCCTAGTAAGGAACTAGGATCTAACGAGAGCATGCCAATGTGCCAGATTCTTGATACACTGATAAGTCTTCTCTAATGGAGACCTTTGTGTACATAAAAAACATAACATGTAGCCTTGTATTTTCAAAAACTACTTCCATAAAACGAAACAAAATTTAATGTTCATAATTTTAATGTTGCTTATGAGAATGCTCGTGATGATCTTATGAAAAAAGTGAATGATTCATGTTGTGATCCTATTCCAAATTTTATTTTAGAGGAATAGAAAAATTGCAAGAAAGCCTTAGAGACACTCACACTTCAGGAATATTTCAAGTTCATTATTCTACTCAATTCTTGGCCACATATTCCAGATGGTTACAATTCCTATTACGTTATCAAAGGAAGTTGGAAACGTAAATAAAACATATGGAAGGTAAAGATTTAACTGGTGAAGGCAGGCATGTTGATTTTGCGGCCTATTCCATGGAATATGGTTGTGCCAGTTTGGAGGGCATTTAAGACTCTAGCTAGAACTGCAATGTTAAAGTCTGCAATTCATCATTGATGGATGCACATTTCTATGCCTTAATGGGCATTCACTTTAAGTTTGAAACTATACATGGAATATTTGTTACATACATACTAGAGGAAACTTGTGAATCCTTGAATAGAGATGCCATGCTATGTGTTTCTTGGCCTAATGGTGCTAATGCAGTAGCTGCTTCTGAATCCTTGGTGAAATGGCTTTGTGCTTGTTGGTATCTCGAAAACCATCCTACTACGGACTCCATGGTACTAGAAAAATATAAAGTTGTAGGTTCAAAATAGATGGGAAACTTTACAAGTATATGAAAGATTATCAAAATACCTTTTGGTCTCAACAATGGTACATGCCACAAACATCATTAGTTTTAATAGTCATGGGGATGAAAGAATTATGGATCTTGTATCTAGGTTTTTATTAAAGTATGGGACCCACACATACAAGTGGATTGCTTGGGACAAGAAATATTAGGTAGGGAATAATGTAATGTCCCTATCATTTGAATAAAAAGAATATTTTGTACTTTTTTGGCATTTTTGGTTATTTTCACAAAGGGGTAAATATTCTTCCTTTGGAGATTGGCAAAAAATGACTATTTTATTGGAGAATGGAATTAAATGAACATTTTATTAGAAAGGTGGCAAAAAACTATTTAGTGGAAAGTGGCCGTCACTAAGAAAATAATATTTAAAAGAAATTCTAGAGGTTGCTCAAACATAAATTATAAAGAGGAGAAGGAGCTCATTTGGGGATCATTCTAACTTACCATTCTACTTTCAGCAGAAGGTGAGATCAAGAGTTCAACCAGAGTGTCTCAAGGGAGATCCTTAACCCAACTTCAATAGATTTAATTGCTACCCTACCTATTTTTTCCCTTCTTTAGTGAACATTCTTGCCATCCTAGTGAGATTTTATTTTGTGCTTATTTTTAAACATATGATGAGAATTTTTGCACAGATATTTTTGTCATCATAATCTGATTTTGGAGGTCTAATATTCCTTCCTCAAAGAAGCACAAGTTTCACTATTTCCCAAGCCAGAAATTAGTCAAATTTGTGGGTTGACTTCCCTGAGTTCTAGGGAGGCTGAGATAAGGAATGAAGGGGGATGCAATTATTGCTTTGATATAGGTCATGGGATATTATTAATTTTTGGAGGATTCCTAATGGTGGTCGTGCTAAATCCATTGTCAATAGCAGGGTTGTGGTAATTTTCTCTTGAAAATGGACACATTTTGGGCATAAATCCAACATCCCTCTCTGTTGTAACTAAGTTTAGGGAGAACCATAATGCTAAGTATCATATAGACACCAGTGCCACGAATTTATCAGTGTTAAGAATTCTCAGTGCACCTGGACAGTTTGTGGAGGGAATTGATATGTCATATCAGCCTCAAAGGAAGGGCCACAAGCTTCCCATCTACTGGATTAAAAATCTGTTAACCGTGGACAATGGAAATTTTAAGAGCCACCCTAAATTTATATGTATAATAAATGGGAAAGTCCCTATGATACATAGGAAAAATGGGAGGTGATTCTATCACTAATATATTATGTATATATATATTTTTTTGGGGAATCCCTCACCAGATTATATTATCTTGTAAAGTCATGGCAAATCTTTCACTGAATTATAAAATCTTGTAAGATCTTGGAAAATATTTTACCGAATGATAAAATGTTGTGAAGTCTTAGCGAATGTTTTGTTAAATTAAGAAACCATATATGATAATAATAAAACATATTCATTAAACTGTAATATACTAACATACATGTTCGGAAAAAAGAAACATAATTTTCACTTCCTGCAAACAATGTTGCAAGTTTTAGTGGCCATGTTTGTCATGATAGGAGAGATTAATGTTTTCTCTACCTCTTTTGTCAAGCTACCACTTTTGCCAAGATATCAAACTTCTTTCGTATTCCATAGACTCCAACTGAAAGATAAAAAAAAAACACATCATGTTTGATTACCCCAACACGCCAACAAGTAGCAAGCCCCAAATATATAATATTAGGTATCCCAAAGGCCTGAAGGGAACTAATGGAAAGAAATGACTGTTGTCAGAAGCCTTCCAATCAATATATAAATATATAAATGTAGATTTATTATTATTTTAATTGGAAATCTTGAATTAAATAATAAAATTTAACTACATCTCTCCCAATCTAAATTTCTTATTAGCATAATTCACTACCTTCATACCATTTTTAATAGCGTTGTAACATGCGGATTAATTTCCTTTTTGGTGCACAATCTCTGCCTTTTAGGACAATATGATGTAGTGACCCAACCCCTATGGATCATTACGACAAACTAAGAATAGCAGAGAAGATGAAAGGTTGTACAAACCGACATATTTTTCAAACAACTAATCCAAGATCTGTACCTTAACTTTTTCATGAAGATATCATATTGAAAATGTTTGAAAAATGGTGGGAAATCTAGACAGTGACTACCTCTCTTCTACAAGTGTGATGTAGAAAGAGTTAATATTTCATTATTATGAATTTTTTTTGTTAAATCAGCAAAACCAATATTAATGGAGATATCGGTATTTTTTACTAAATTTTGTGAAGTGACTAAATGTAGCTTTAACCATTGACCTTAAGAGTTTTCAACTTTCATAAATCTATTTGAGCGCTTGGAGTACTTTATTTTGGTATGCACGTTATTTTTTATGCACATTTAATTGGGTGAAATTTGTAAAGGAGAACCGACAACTAAATGTGGCTAAATTGTTGCTAGAATGCATCACTAAGCCTTACACACACTCAAAAACTTATTGAAAATTTCAGGCTTTTCTGAAAAGGAACATTACACTTTTCAATGCTCCCATCAACTACATGCTTGATCTTGTCAAACTGTCTAAAGTCAATCATTGATTCCCTAGTAGGTCTTGGAACATATCTAAGAGATAATTCTCAAGAAAGGAGTTATACTAGATGGTTATGACATCCTTTCATACCTTCTTAGTAGTTATTCCTAAAAAAGGGAGGGCTATGTCTGAAGAATAGAGGACAATAGTGCACCATAAGTAGGAAATTTCATAGTTTGATGACTCACTTGAGATGTGGAGATAGATTCTCCCACTTGTTCCTGTATACCCTATCATGTTTGAATAAGCCATCTTGACTTCCTGGATACACTAGAATGTAATGAGGTCTCTATCTTTTACTAGAACCTTGTTGATATGACTTTGATTTCTTTTTCAATTTTAGAATGGAGTTTGGAACAACAATATTTTTGTGTTCATTAATCACTATAGGATCTTTCTATGATTTTGAGGACCATTCATCCTCATCAAACTTCATATCTTGGCTCACCAATAAGTTCATTTGAACTTGAATTTGGATTCAGTAAGCCTCAGATGTGTTACTCTATCCAACAAATATCCCCTTTATATTCAAGGGTTCAAGTTTAGTCCTTTTCTTATAATGAATATGAATATAAATTGGACAAACAAAAAGATATGGAAATGTAATAATTTTGGCTTGTCACTAATAACATATTTCTTTGGTGTTTTGTCCTTCAAGATCCTATGAGGACATTGGTTCAAGATATAGACATTTATGTTGTAAGCTTTGTCATAAAGACAGATGGGTAAATCCACGCCATGGATCATGGTTTTATCTATCTAAATGATGTATTTTTTTACACTAAAACCCCATTCTTAGCAATTGTGTTATTTCAATGTTTCTTTTAGCTTGTTTCACTACTTCTTTTGAGCTTAATTCAAGTAAAATTTGACAGAGTTCTGTGTTTTTGAGAAATGCATCATATGTTATTTTGTTAGTACATCATGGAACAAAGCAAGCTAAAACCATATAACGATAAGAATACAAAAAAAGTAATACTATCCTACTTAACCCCAAAGTGCTAGCATAGGAGTTTGTGCCCTAATATGAAGGGATTAAAAATATTTATGGGAAACAATGAATTTTCCCTTAACAATCAAAGGCAATTCTTGTTTGAAAAGCCTAAATTTCCTTGAGCTTAGAAGGGGACGCTTCCTCATGAAAACTAGCCTTACATTGATATTTCCATAGAAAACCAATAACAGAGAGTTGTATTGTCTACCATAAATATTTACAACTATCTATATTTGTCCAAGTGTCCTTAAGGAGAGTACCTTTCTAAGAAATTGGGGTGGTAAGAAAATATTTAAGCTCAGCTTCAAATCATGCCCCAAGTGCCTTGGCAGATGGGCACATGTGCTTTGGTTTAATCTCTTCACCCATTTCTTAATAAATTAGATAACCTTAGTATTGAATATAGCAATTTCAACCTCAATATTTCCATGTTCTATTTAAGGTAAAGTCAATCAAATTTGAAAGCATCCTGCATTTGTTTTAGAATGCATCATGGAATAAAGAGATATAAAATAGTCTAAATTCAAGAATACAAGGATTTTCCCATCTTAATTAAGCCAATAATGCTAGCATAGGATTTTATGCTCCAATAGGAAGAAATTCAAAATCATTATAGAATAAAATGAATTTGGCTTTAACAAGCAAAGCTAGTTCTTGCTGAAAAGGAACCTTACATATTTTTGCATATCTGGTTGGTTAAATACATTGTGACATACTGTAAACGTGTACATGCTTATTGTCTAACGCAATTACTCGCTCTAAATAGAAGTAGTCTCTTTTCTATGATACTAGTCTTCTACAACATAACTAATATGACTCCCATGACTTAACTTATTTCACCTGTATATTGAGTGTAATCTCTCTTGTGCTTGGACATCATTAAAATAGCACTTATATCCAAGATGATTCCTTGGGATACCCCCAAAGACTGATCTCCTAGTCCAAAGTTATAGGGCATCTTGCTAAGGTGGCAATGGAAAGATCCCTGATTTGCCCAACATTGGCCCCCTGTGAGCCTTGCACTACTTAGAGTCATAGAGTGGGAACTAATACAATAATTCTTAGAATAGATAAGTGGGAACTCATCCTCTTCATATGGAACCATAGAGAGGGAAGTAGAACTACTCACTTCAGATTGTAAATAAAGAAGTGGGAATTTGAACTCAATCACTAAGGATGGGATGAATCAAGATAGATTGCATGAAACACACTAGCCTTCTTAGAAGCATGGAAAGGTTGAAGTCATTTAGTAGCCATAATGATGGAACAGAACCATAGAGATTGGAACTAATTCACTAGCCTTCATAGAGCCATAATGTGTGGTTTCACTATAGAATACGATACAGACAGACAAAAAAAAGAAGACATGCATAGATTCTAGTAAAGAAATAAAAGCATAGACTCATAGATATAGAGGAAAGGTTTATGTCTAATGCCTGATTGAAGGGATGTACCATATAGAGCAGAAGGTTTGAATTAGAAGGTTTCAAGTTGGAAGGGAAGGGATGGTACCAGGTACTAGGTACTATATGATACTATATATCACTTTATATGAATTATATGCATTGTCATCTAATATCTATTTTGAATTGTACTAGGTATAGTGCCAGATATAATTCCAGGAATAGACAAGAAAGAATTGGAAGGGAATATATCAAACAATCTAATAATGAAGTAAAAGCTAGTAATACTACATCAAGCAAGTAGGAGAATGGTCTTAATGGTCCCAACACCCATTGCAAGGCAAAGAAGATGTGGTCAAAGGTTAAATTCTTGGTTTGAGCACCCTAGCTCAAAGGAGCACACATGGAAACAATATATGATCTTAAGGAAGAATGATAGTCAACCTTGAGAAGCGCTCCACCCAAATTGAGGTTTTCAATTGCTATATTTGGGCATTATGAAGGAGCAGTACAAGGAGAGGAGTACATGTGTTATGTGCACCCTATTGACAAAGTAAACAATCATGGTTTAAAGGGAGAACTCCTCATCAAATTAAGATTGGGACAAGAAAAAGAAAGAAACAATATCAATATTTTGATATAGGAGACAATGAAGAAGGTAGAGAGTTGGAAACCAAACTTATTAAACTAAAGAATCAAATGATCAATATGTCTCTAAAGATGTTGTAGCAGACCATAAGCATGACAAGGTCAAACAATAACATAACCTCATGGATGAAGTTTGTGACTTGATTTCTAAATAAGAAGAATATTAATGAGAAGAGAAGCAAAAGAGACAAAAGGGGAACACTAAAAAAGTCCAAACACCCATCAGAGAGAAAGTGAAGAGTGACTTCAAGCCTTATGTAGTTGATATTTTCACCCGTAAATTCAATCAATGGTTACAACAACCCAATTTTTATTTAACTATGCATGCAATTAGTGAAGAGAAAAGAATCTCTTTCACCCAGTTAAATTTGGAAGGCCATGCATTAACCTAGTGGGAAAGTTATGTTACGATTCGAATAATTGAGCAGGAACCAATAGTAAATAAATGGGAAACATTAAGGAATCTCATTATGTGGAAGTTCTATCCCAATTGAGATGAGTAAGAAAAAAAAGATAAAATGGAATCTCTTTCAACAGAGACAAGGAAAAACCATGCAAGAGTTCACCATTGACTTTCATAAATGGGCCATTCAATTGATTATATCTCCCAATAAGAATAATTTTTTAAGTCAATATTTGGGAGGACTACATAGTGATATCCAAAGACCATAGATTTTTTGGAAACCAAAGTCCATTGATGAAGATGTTGTACACGCAAATGGAGTTTTGATATCAGTGTCTCCTAGTAACCAAACTAAGTTAATGGGACTAGAATATCTCTCGTAACTTCCAAGGGAAAAGAAAATACCTACTTTCCATAGGTGCCATACCTCCTTATTTTTCCCTAGCTAGTAGTCTAAAGAGATTTATTATTTTTATAGGGTTGCATCAGCCTTACTATGAAGGTTTGACTGAGTTTCAAAAATTTTCAACTGTTGGAACAAATCTTTTTCTTCCTAAGTCTTCTCCTTGTGTCTATGACTCATTTAAATGGTAGGAACTTACTGTTGTTCCTAATCCACTGATTCAAGCCTTAATGATTCACTCTTACTATTGAAAAAGTACATTTGTACATTTTCCTCTTATTTCTTTTTGTATGAACTCAAGAAAGTACCCACTTACCTAGGAGAACTAGCTCCAACACTGGTTTCTATCTGATGCTAATATAATTGATTAATTTGTTGATATATATATATATATATATATATATATATATATATATATATGCTGGTTGACTAAAAAAAAATGTTGGTATACCGTATGACGTGATAAAAGTGTTCGTGTGATTCTAATAGATACTATTTTGTTTATGATGTATAACAACACTTGTTAAGGGAATAATATTATTACCAAGGGATTATACAATTACATATTGTTGCACATCTATTTGGTTAAATACATTGTGACATAATCTAAATGTGTACATGATTATTGTCTGACACAAGTAATCACTCTAAATAGATGTAGTCTCTTTTCTATGTGATACTAGCCTTATATAAGATAACTACAGTGACTCCCTTGACTTAACATATTTCACCTTCACATTGAGTGTAATCTCTCTTGTACTTGGAAGTGATTAAAAAAACGCTTATATCCAAGGTGATTCCTTGGAATACCCCAAACGTCTTATCTCCCAGTCCAAAGTTAGAGGGCATCTTGCTGAGGTGATAGTTGCAAGATCCCCGAGTTTCCCAAAGTTGGAACTCTATGAGACTTACACTACTTCTTAAAGACATAGAGTGGGAACTAATACACTACTTAGAGTAGCTAAATGGGAACTCATCCTCTAATATGGAACCATAGAGAGGGAAGTGGAACTACTAACTTCAAATTGCAAAGAGAGAAGTGGGAAGTTGAACTCAATCACTAAGGATGGGATGGATCAAGATAGATTGCATGAATCAAAATTGTCTCTAAACATGTTGTAGTAGACCATAAGGATGGAAAGGAAAAACAATAACATAACAACATGGATGAAGTTTGAGTTATAAAGAAGAATAATCTGAATGAGAAGATAAGCAAAAGTGTGAAATGGGGAACACTATGAAAGTCCAAACACCCATCAGTGAGAAAATGAAGATTGACTTCAAGCCTTATGTAGTTGAGATTTTCACCCTTAAATTCAATCAATGGTTAAAAAATCTCTATGTTTATTTAAGTGTGCATGAAATTAGTGAAGAGAAAATAATATTTTTCACTTGGTTGAATTTAGAATTCCATGCATTAACCCAGTGGGAAAGTTATGTTACCATTTGAATAATTTAGTAGGAACCACTAAATCAAAGGGAAACATTAAAGAATCTCATTATGTGGTAGTTATATCCCATTGGATATGAGTAAGAAATAAAATATAATGAAATCTCTTTCAACAGAGACAAGGAGAAACTGTGGAAGAGTCCACCATTGACTTTAAAAAATGGGCCATTCAATTGATTATATCTCCAAATAACAATAATTTTTTAAGTCAATATTTGGGAGGACTACATAGCAATATCCATAGAAAACTGATGTTTTGAAAACCTAGCTCCCGAGGACAAATAATCTGGTAAATCTATGATGTGTATTGTGACCTTGAATTTGTTATTATCTAAGGGTAAAGCACGGAGGGAGACTATACTTATTTTTATCAAGACTTTATTTGTAGGTTGGTCTATTCAATGTTGAGCTTGTATATTCAACACAATTGCAGCTTGAAAACATGGGTTACAAGAAATAGTAAAGATCTTGGATTCAAATAGATGAGAGAAATGTTCAAACCCCATGGAATACATAAGTGGTTGTCAAGATGAGAAACACAAACTTTGTAAGGAATAAAAATGCTCTACTTCTATTTTTACAACTTGACGAGAAGGGGTTTAGAAGTAATCATGCACATACCATGGATGAGAGAAAATAGGCTTCCATTGGGATAGTTATAATAGACAATAAACATCTCCTTGGCCTAGAAATAAGCTCTCAAACAAACTATATTCTGGTGTCAAAGCTTACCCACCATCTCCATATGCCTCTCAAATTCATCCCTAGTCATCTTGTTAGAATTTGTCCATATCTTCACAATTACAATCATTTTGTTCTCCATCAAAGACTTATAAGTAGTCCCTAGCATGCCTCCCTCCATAATTTTAGCAGATGCATGGAGAAAATCCTCCGAAGTGTACATTTGAGATTCCCCACTGCAAAACATAAGAGCCCACTTGCTACTCATACTGAAGGCTCTTAGCATTTGTATTAACATAATATATATCACAACGAGTCACCTCAATTGAATTCTTATCACCTACAACATTTTCAGCCTCATCCCCATGCTTCTTCTATCTGTACCTCTTTCCATAAAATCTAATAAGGAACACCATGAAAATCACCCAAACAACGGATCCCACAATAGTTTATGCTATCATAATTTCATCAGATGCACATAGCAGATCCTCCAAAGTGTACATCTAAGCTTCCCTACTATAGAACATTAGAATTAGACTCTTTTTCTACTCATACTTAAGGCTCTTGGAATTGTATTAACATAATACATATCATAACTAGTCTCCTCAATCGAAATCTTATCACCTGCACCATTTTCAACCTCATCCCTAGGCTTCTGCTATTTGTAGCTCTTGCCATAAAACATAATAAGAAACACCATGGAAATCATCCCAACAACGGATCCCACAATAATTCCTGCTATCATAATTTCAGCAAATGCATGGAGCAGATCCTTTGAAGTGTACATCTGAGCTTCCCCACTGCATAACATAAGAATCAGACTCCTTTGCTACTCATAGTGAAGGCTCTTAGCATCTGTATTAACATAATACATATCATAACTAGTCTCCTCAATCTCAATCTTATCACCTACAACATTTTCAGCCTCTTCCCCAGGCTTCTGCTATCTGTACCTCTTGCCATAAAATCTAATAAGGAACACCATGGAAATCACCCCAACAACGGATCCCGCAATAATTCCTGCTGTCTTTCCTGGATTTAGCCTTTCATGCCTCTTAAAAAATGGCCTAAAATATGGTTCCATTGGCAAGCTTAATAGGGCATGTAGAAGGTGTCACTACTATGTTAAGCATGCAGGGCCTGGGAAATGGGCTCCCTCAAAGCCCAGGATTTCCTGCAAATGAAGAAGCTTTGCACATGGCCATAACTATAGTAGTTGGCATTCTTCCATAGAGTTGGTTATTAAAAACATTATACACTTTCATGCGAGACTGATTAAAACTGGGAACAAGGCCCTCAAAATAATTGTTCTCGCGATTGGTCCATCGAAACTTGAAAGGAATGAACCCTTTGAGTGTTCATTATCCCTTCAAGCATTCACTATTTGATATTGAGAAGATTGAGTAACTTGAGGTTCTGTCATGCTATAACTGGACCCATTCCACTCTTCGACACCCCCAAATTTCCATATTACTTCAGTTCACAACCCTTCTTCACCAAAATGAAAAAACATGCCCATGGTTACAAACTTATTTCAAAACGCCAACTATATAGTAACCCATCTACAACCATTACAACAATAGATTGAATCTATCATAGGCTTTAAGTTATTCTATGCAATTAAAAGCCAATCCAAGATATAATAAAATTTGGGTATTTAAACATTCATCATATTATCCTAATAATGGCATTCCAAACATCTCTGAAATTCACTCAACATTACATAAAATCATGAGAAAACCTCACGCGGAATTTATCATAACAACAAGATAACTAACATATTGGAGTAGCATGATCCAGATTATCCACAATATTGTGTTCATTCTATCGACGTTTCAAACCCCAAAGGGGGTCCATCATTAAGACTGAATTTGATAGAATATGAATGATAGATCCTTCATTTTCATATTCTATCAAATTTAGTCCTGATGATGGACCCCCTTTGGGATTTGAAACGTCGACAGAATGAACACAATACTGTGGATAATCTGGATCATGCTACTCCAAAAAACTACCACAGAAGCTTAAAATCTAACTAACATATTGCCACAATATACAAAATAATGACCATAGAATCAAAATCTAATAAATGCATCCAACCTTTGGGCCGATAAGCTTCAACTTAGGGCCAAGAAGGGCAAAGTATTGATGGCTATTGGTTCTCTCATGCAACAGCAACAATTCAAAAAAAATTTGATTTGAATCTCTGATTTCTAATTATTAACCATGCCCTAATATCTAATTTTTTTAGATGCCACTGAAACCACCAAACCATCTCCAGATAGCTAATTTTTTTAGATGCCACTGTAACCTCCAAACTCCAATTTTGAAGCTCGCATGAAATTACAATCTTTAAACCTATGATTTTGAAGCTCCCAACAAATTACTAAATGCTTAGAGGGAAATTTAGAACTCAAAGTTGTGATCATTAAAAACACGAGGGAAACAAAAATTTCGTCTTAATTTAATTTGATGAAAAATGGGTAATAATAAAAAATGAGGTAGGTTATAATAAGAAAAATATAACACATTATATGATTTTTAGGTAAAAAAAAATCTTTAGTCATATAAATATTTTTTATTTTATTTTATTTTTTTGTAATTTTTTGGTTTGATGAAAGAGCACAAATTTTAAGAAGGAAGAGATCACACATTAGATTACTTTTGAATTGTCCTTTTTTATTTATTCATTCTTGTAGTTTTTTTTTAGTTCTCCTTACTTTCTATGTTGCTAGGAAAATTTAGGCAAATATTCGAAAATCTCCCTAAGCTAAAATCTATTAAAAAACTAATATATATTGATGTAGAGGCATGGAAATAGGTGTAGGTAGTGGGGAGTGGAGAAAACAAGGGTTTGGTGGCTAACAACGAACTCGAACCATGGTCTAGGTTATCATTGGTTTCTGGCAATGGCGGCCTAGCCATCGGCCTAGAATGCCTTCGCTTACCCATGCCTTGCACTATTTAGATTATCACTTGCTCACTAACTAGGTGTCCAACTCCTTTTTGATCCATCTGGTCTGCTCTTTATTTTTTTCACAGTGACTTGCACTGCATTTCCTCTTGACCCAAAATTTGTTAGCTATGGTCTTGGGACGATTATATATATTGTCAGTTATCATGGAGGACACCTGCATTGATTACTTTGAGGACCCCTCTCCATTGTAACCCATTGGACTATCTTCCCCTCGCATCTGTTAGTTATCTCCTTAAATATTTTGCTTAACATTCCCTCTACCCTAGCAGGGTCTTCTAGCATTTACTCTGTCGCATAATATCCTGCTTTAACTTCTTTGGCTCTAAAACCTCATGATTTTGGGCCGTCCTCCTCTACCTTGATGTTTTTTGGCTGCTTGGATGTGGTGGATTTCCCACCTGGAACCGAACTCCCTCTATTATCCCCAACCTCTCTTTAGTTCATTTTTGCCTACCTTGATGCACTTCATCCTTTGTATCCATCGTATTAACCATCATCCTCCTCACCTGCCCTTTCCCACATCCCACCACCTACAGCATATTAAGCCTGCTCGACCCAACCACTTGAACCTGTGGTCCCATTCCCCCCTCCTCCCTCCCATGACCCTCCCATATCCAGATGTTTTGTTGATTCATATTCCTGCCAAACTGGTTTGTCTGGGAATCCTGGCTCAAAGGTTGTAGCAAACCTACCACTATCCTAGTAGGTGAGAACACCCTCCATTCATTCGGAGCACCCTGCAAAGAACTTTAAAGGGGTTAAAGTGGGAAATAAACATATATCTCTCACTTTTGGGGTTGATATACATATGGGAGAAGTTATGGACACATTTGATAGAGTTCTGGTTGGTCATGTTTGGGGATGACATACTCAGCAGCATGTTTGAAGCAATGGGTGTTAGAGATTTGGGGTCAAATCCAAATAGAATTATCTTCAGTGGTAACTCTTTCTTGGGGATGGCTCGCATTTCACTTTCAGAGGCCTGAGTTTATCCCATGGGTGTTATCAAAACACTCGCACATTAAATTGGCCATGGCCCTCCTTAAGAGTTGGAGCCCCCTCTTCAATCCTGAGCGTGAACACCTTGGGGATGGACCCATCTGGGTCAGATGACCCAAACTCCCTTTACATTTTTGGTTAGAAGACATTTTCAAATGGATAGGGAATGCTCTTGGCAAGTATATGGACTTTGGTAAATCCTACATGCTCACAAGAAACATGTCTATGGTGTGCATTCTGGTCTTCCTTGATACCAGAGAAGGTCTGGAGGAAAGCACACAACTGCATTATCAGGACGCTTGCAGGATTTAGATATTAGACTATGAAGGAGTCCCTTACTGATGCAGGAGATGTCAAAAAATTGGACACCTCTATAAGGATTTTCCCTTTCTTGCATCCAGCTCGGCTTCCGTCACTTGGTTTGAACATGCTCCCACAAATCCAGATACTGATAGACGAGGGAAGGCACCTACAGGGCAGATGGCTAATCAACCTTTGGACACTTAGGCTAATTGTGGCATAGAAACTTGCAAAGAGAAGTTTCCTCCCCCATCACCACATATCAACAGATCACGTGTAGCTACGACGACGACTGCCTCTAATGCATGTACTATCTCTAACCCTCCTCCTTTCCATATGACATCTTCTATTTCTTCTCCTAGTTTATCTGTTTGTAGTGTTGGCTTTGTGCATTGTCCCCCTATTGTTTGGGATTGTGGACTCCCCCCCCCCGCCTCCTGCATCATCTAATGAATCTATCTCGGGACATGGTTATTTCTTTCGGTTTATATGTTGTATACCTTCGCAAAATGGTAGTGGCCTTGGCATTACACATCATCTGCGTTCTTCCAAGTCGGACTAGGGCCGACAATCTAACATCTCCAAAGCCATTCTTCAGGCTAGTCTGGAAGTGATGTTTGGGATACATCTCCCCATTGATCAGGTCCTTAGAGAATTGACCTCCCCCCTGGTTCCTCATGAAGTGGCTCTCTTACAACTGTAGGGGGTTGGCTAGCCTTGCAAATAAATTAGCCTTTTGTCGTTTAATGGAATGGGAATCGGTGGATATTATATTCTTACAACATACCCTTGTGATTGGCATGCAAATTTTTCCCACCCTTTAGGCTATGATACTTGGATGGCACTTGACAACACTAGATGCTCATGGGTGATCTCAGGGTTTATTGGAGGGGATTGACCTAAGATCCATTAGACTATTAAACTTCTGGGGGAGATGGGTTTCATTGGAGTAGATATTTACTCAACAGAGCTTGGTAGAGAGATATGTATTTTCAATTTCTATGGACCCTACAACAATAGGCTCAATTTCTGGAAAATGATTCTAGACATGGAACAATTCCATGCTAGGAACAATATTATTGGTGGGGATATTATTTTTGTTTGGGACATGCTGAGTCTTTGGGCATGAATTCTCAACTATACTCTCTATTAAATGGGATATTACATCTTATGAAGAAGCACCTTCTGATTGATATCCCCTCACCCAACTTAAAACCCACCAAGATAAAATGAAGGAGTGGGGATGCAACATTAACCAAAAGACTGGATCTGTTTCTGATAAAGGAATCACTTTTGGAACAATTACCCTTTTATCATAAATGGGTGGGATCTGAGGGGTTATCGGATCATCATCCAATATATTTGGAGATTGTTGGCAATGTTAGAAAACATAATGCACCTTTCAATTTCAAGTCAACCTTGCTAAATGATGAGCGCTATATATAGTTGATTACTCAGACCTGGAATTCCATAAATGCTTAGCAGGGTTTAAGTGTCTCTGAGATTTTTGCAAACAAAATGGAAATCATAAAACCTAAATATATTAAATGGGCAAAAGATAAAAGGATCAAAGATGTGATGATATTGAGAGACATTGAACTGGAGATTGAACAATTGAATGGACCTGAGATTCATTGATTCACATGTGTTGATGCCAAAGAGCATTTGATTTGGCTTGTGATCAAGCAGAATTAGATCTTGAAAAACAGCGTGGAAACCTAGCAACTCAAAAGTAGGGCCATCTCGTTAAAGGAGGGAGATGAGAATACAAAGTTCTATCATCGTCTTTCAAATGGGTGCAAGTCATCAACACCATCTGGCATCTCAATGATGAGCATGGCACACAAGCAAAGACCTTTCATGAGTTGGCCAACCTTGGTATGTCTCACTTTGGGCATTCATTTAGAGCTCCCCCTAATGCAAACATTGTTGATATTATCAAGGTAGTTGTACTATTCACCAGATATGTCGATCAAGATGTCAATGAAGATCTACTTAATCTTGTAACCATGGGGGAGGTAGACGCTACTATTAAGTAGTTTAAGAAGGACAAAATTCTTGTACGAGATGGTTGGTCAATTGAATTTTATATTGCATTCTTTGATATAATTGGCCAAGAGTTATTGCAGGTCATCAAAGAATGTCAGACTACTAGGAGAATGCATGATGCCTTCAATTCAACATTTATCGCTCTCATTTCCAAGTTGAATGACCCATAGTGCCTTGATGATTATAGCCCCATATCCTTGTGTAACTATATATACAAGGCCATTGCTAAGATCATTGCAAATTGGCTAAAATCCATCCTATCTGAAAATATATCCTCGGAGAAATTTTCATTCTTTCACCATCGACAAATTCATGAAGTAGTCGGCACTACACAAGAAGCACTTCACTCTATCAAATCAAAGAACCTCAAAGGGTTGATACTTAAAATTGATTTGGAAAAATCATTTGATCGCACTTGTTGGCTTACATTCAAATGCTTCTTACGCATCTTGGCTTTCCTCTATTATTCACCCAATGGATTATGTGTTGCATTAACAATGTATCTTATAACATTTTGATCAATGGCTCTACATCCTCTTTATTTCATGCAGAATGAGGATTGAGATAAGGATGTCCATGCTCCCCCATACACTTCCTATTAATCATGGAAGGCATGAGCTGACTCATCACGGCGGACTGATTGTAGAGTAGAAAGAAGGGCATGAAGATCACAAACATCTGTATTCTCACCCATCTGTTATTTGTCGATGACATTCTTATTTTTCTAAATGGATCCCTTGAGGATTCTACAAATTTTTTTGATGCATTCCCATTATTCTTCCATGCTACTGGGATGCATTGCAACAACCAAAAATCTACTCTATCCACTTATGGGTGCAGTCACTGCAACCAGAATGATATCCATTCTGCTTTAATACACTTTCCCTTTATCACCTTGCAGATAGAGGAGGGACTCAAATATTTGGGATTCAGGTTGAAGCAATTGAACTATCGGATTGTAGATTGGGTCTGGTTGGTTGCCAAGATCAAAAGAAGATTAAATATCTAGAATCATAGGTGCTTGTCTCATGTTGGTAGATTGACTCTCATCAAAGCTGTCTTGGAGGCCACTTTTGTCTACTAGATGTGTTTAGCTTGGATACCTAAGGGAATCATCGATAGAACACATTTATGTTGCAAATTATTTTGGAGGGGTAAACAAATTAGATACAGCTTTGCTTGGGTTCGCTGGGACAAGATCACAGTTGCAAAGAAATGGGGTGGATGGGGGCTTAAGAATATTTCTTATTTTTCTAGTGCTCTGGAAACCAAAATGGGCTGGAAGGTTTTATCATCTAAGAACCTATGAACAGAGGTTATCTACCATAATTACATCTCTCCATTACATCTACTTGACTGGATCAGGTTACCAACATGGGATAGGAACAACATATCCATTGTCTGGCGAGTGGTACTAAAGACAACAAGTCAAGTATGGGATGGATTAACCTAGAGGATAATCAATGGTCTCTTTGTTCAGATTCGAATGGACCCCTAGATTGGATGTGGAAACTCTCATATTCTCCCACCTAGAATTATCTACCATTTGTTAGATTTGGGACACAATTTGTACATTTGTTCAAAAATCACATTTTTGCTTGTCTAAATGAGATGATATTTATATTAATTTTGGTCCTCTAGAAAAGAGGAATTTAATGTAATCATCATCTCCATCAAATTAGTTATCCCAAGGTGGAATTTGGCCCTAGTTACCAAATTTATTAAAGTCGAAATTTTAAAATATCTTGTAAAAGCCCAAATAGAAAATGGGGTAACAGATCCCATGACATCCATCTTGTGATCTATGATGGGAAATCCTCAAAATATCTATGAAGAAATATGTCTCATTGAGTCGAAGGTCAAGAAGAGGTATGATTCCTCACTAATTTGGTAGTTGAATAAGTTTGAATAAATTGCTTTGTCAATTTGGCCCTATGTAGGAAAGGAAAAATGGAAGGAGGTGACCCCCTTGGAAGAGTTTTATAGGGGAAGGCCACATGAGGCCTTATATAAAGATCTAAATCAAAGGACCTCCATCCTAAAAAGGTATATACATGTATTTAAATAATGTAGATAATGACCCATCCAAATGTTCATAAATAAAATAGAACATCCCTTGAATCTCATAATAAATTGGGGCATCTACAGATGAGGTGATCCTTTAATTCTAGTATCTCAAGTCTATGGAAAAGCTAGCAGATGTTATTAAGAAGAGGAAGTTTGTTATGATTAGTTTCTTCTCGACGTGAATGTAAACCCACTTTGAACGCACCAAGGGGGATCTTAAGGGTAGCATCTAGTGCTCTTATGCATATGTTGTTAAACAAAAAGGCCCCCTTTCATTTGCATGAAGTGTTCCTGGTACAAATCCATGTTAGAGTCGAGGCCCTAAAAAGATGAAGTCTAAGTACATTGAATGTATTGTCTATAATTAACCTCTCTAACAACTTGAAAAAAACATGTAATGATGTCATTTACATTGGAGGTGTAAATCACTTGAATTATGTTATAAATTTAATCACTCCCCCACAAAAATGTGTAATGCTTGCTTGTGATGATGCTTCAACCCTATTGCAAAACAACCTCACAATGTATAAGGAATTTAAACATGATGTAACTTTAATAGTGCCCCAAATTCACCCCCTCGATCACCACTCATGGCTAATTTAAGGTTATTTCAAGCATTGATGTGGATAATATCATTATTTTTTCTCTTATGTATGTTATTATACATTGGCACAATTTAGTTTAGACGTTAAGGACTTAAGATTTATGGGATTTAGGTGTTAGTGGTTAAGGGGTTGGTATTTAAGGTGTTTAGGTGGTGAAGAGTGAGGGGTTAAGGGTCACATATTTAGAGGATAAGGAGTTATGTCTTAGGAGATGGTTCATGCATTATAGGATAGGGGTTAGTGTCTTAAGATTTAATGAGTCAAGGGGTTTATGGGTTATGAGTTGTGAGTGTAGGGTTAAGGGGATAGGGAATTTAGTGGTTATGAGTTAAGGGCTTATGGTTTGTGATAATTGGACTCTTAATACCTTTATCACCACTATTGGGGATTCCCTTATCAATTTCTCTTGTTACCTTCCCTTTAGGTCCCCTAGACCCTATGAAATTATCCTAAGCCCCCTTCTCATTCTCTAATGTTAGGATTATACATCCTAGTAAACCGTGATTTTACCTCTGATTTCTACAATACATGCTACCCTTGTGTCCCTTTCCACCTTCAATACACCATAACATACCCCCCACAACCTTTTTCGTCATTCCATTCCACTTTTCCTAATGTTATGAACCCGAAAATTTGGTCCCAATGCCCCTAAGACTACCCTGTTGTCCCCCCTTGGCTAAGGGATTAAACACATTAGTGGTTACAGGTTGTGATAAAGAAGCCCCTAATCCCCTTATCACAACTAGAAATAGGCTCATGAACACCATCAATATCTACTGGAGGTGTTGTGATGAAAGCAATAATGAATGCAAAAGTTGTGGTCAATAGGAGAGGGATCATCAAGATGTTAAACCATCCAATGTAAAGATGGTGTTCAATGCTAGTGATCCAGTAATATAAAAGATCCCATAAATTTGTGCTTTGGGACACCCCTATGATTTCAATAATTAATCCAAACTAAAAGGATTCATTATTGAGGTGACAATGGCAACAACCTTGAGTTAACACAAAGTAACACTTTGTGAGCCTTGCACAACTAGGGTGTCGGTTTCATCATCGACAAGACACACAATTGAAAAGTGGAAAACATCTCACATTTAGGGCACTTGGTCAAAAATATTTATCCATGTTTTTACACCAAGGGTACATTTCACATTTCCCAAGGCACAAGTTACATATCCGGATGAATTTTGGATAACTTATCACATTCCACTAGCTTCATTAATGAATAGGAGCTCCCATCCTTTCAGAAGATTTTGGAGGATTGCATGGCATAGTCAAGGGTCACATGTATAAAATAAGAACATAATAGCCAAGAATAAAGAAATTAACATTTGTGCCAGGTGTCAGGGAGTGTCAAGTAGTGCCATGGAAACACAAGGGGGAACTAGCTCAAAATGCATGGAAATAAATGAATAAGAGTGTGTGATAGGGAGCATCAATGAGTTTCAGGTGAGTTAAGGAGGGATTGAAAAGGTTATATGCTATGTAGTGCCAAATCACATGTGCTAGATTGCCAAGGCATGTCAGGGAGTGCTAGGTAGTTCCAAATCATGCCAAGAAATGTATGGGGTTCTAACACGTGCCACACAGTGCCAAGGGATTCTTAGATGTGCCAAGTGCTATGGCATGTCAAGATGTAAACTATGTTTCTTAGTTATTTTATAGCCACAGCTGGACATGAGCCTTGACATGGTAACTTGTAACTTTTTAAGTTTGATAGGCTGAAATTATACATGAGTAGCCTACGATGAGTTATAATCAGTTCTTAGTTGAACAAGGCATATTCTGGTTGTAGTAATTGTAACTTGGCCAAGTTGTCGTAGTCGAGGCAAGACTTGGCCGGGTTCCCAAGTCCCCAAAACATTAAGGGAAATTGTGTGCGAATTATAGCTAGGAAGTGTCAAGGGATGCCAAGGAATGAAATGCATTCTAACACATGTCGAGATTTGCCAATGCATGTTGAGGAATGTTAAGGAGTGTTAGGGCATCACAAGGGAGAACTAGGTCAAAAAACTTGGAAATGAACAAATAAGTGTGTGTGCCAAGGAGTGTCAATGAATTTCAGGTGTCTCAAGGACAAAGTATGTTAGGAGAAGGTTAGAATAAGAATTGTAGGAGGCAAGCCTATGGTTACAATTATAAGGTGTTGGTCAAAGTAGTTTCAGATAGAGGGAGACTTTGGGTCGGGCACAACACTATTTTGAAAATGACTTGATTGGGTTCCCAAGTAGCAAAAGTGTAGTGTCCATCCCTCCATGGAACGATGCTATAACCAATATCACAATTGAGGATGTTAGGGCCCAAGGAACATGGATCACATGAGAGCTAGATAACGTCTTTTCTAGTTCACCTACTAGGTGTAGTTTGTCTTTGGTGCTTGAAAACATCAACAGGTTGATTGAGAAATATGAGAGGGTGGGCCCACAAATCCACCTCATATATTCCATACATAGGATTAGAAGGTTGGATATTAGAGGCCCACATTGTTGGAAGGCGATGAAATATGCCACCAAGAACATTGATATTTGTGGTGAGTTGTTTGACATCCCTCTTAACTGTCATGCTAAACATGCTACTCTGATTCCACTAAAATATTTTAAGAATGTCGATGCAGACCCTTTTATTTATGATCAATTAATTGGAGCTTGGGGAAATTTTCCCTGCAATGACAAGGTTTCCATTTACTTTGCAAAGAATATATATGCAGAGTTTGTGCTACATGTGAGGCCAAATTGCACCGACACGAGATCTAAGTTTTATGGACTTGACTTGCGACGTAGTTATGAACCTGTTGAGGAATTTAGGGACACTGCACATGTTGCACCACCTTTTCGATTGCTTCCATGACTATCTCATAGCGTGGTATTAATGAAAAATGTAGATAAGATGTCACAATCTGGGACTAGGACTAGAGATTCCATTATAGATAGCATGCAAAGGACATTTTCCATTGCACATGTCACACATACATAAGACAAAGCAAAAAATAAATGGTTAATTTTCCCTTTAATTCTAATGTGTGAAAAAATCAACAAAAAACGTTTATTTGAGTTTTACATATAAGGAAAATTCCTAAAATGACCTAATATCCTTCTGCTCAAGTAGTAACTAGATCTTGTGAAGATTTTAGAAAGGGTACTGGGGCCATATTGTAAATGTCACTAATGATGCTTGCAACAACCAAAAAGCCAACCAAGATATGGAGAGGGTTATACTGATGAAATCTAGTAGGGCTACGTCCTGCAAGAGATAGAAACACTTCTAGTACCCTGATAAGGATCACCTTAAGTATAAGTGCATCCACACCTCAACCTATAGGGAAATATTCCCTCAGATTTTTCCACTAAGATACCTGCATCCAACGAGAATGGATGAATCTCAACTTCTAATTGTCAGCTTTCAACCATAAAATGCTACCACATGTTAGGAGACAACATGAAGGTTCGTGATAATCTGCCACCTAAGCCTTACGCCCTTCATCAGTTTCTTTCCATGTACTGGATTTGTCACTCGATGATGTAGGATTTTAAGCTAACATAGTTACCAATCAAATGACAAAATTACCAATTACCCATTTTTTTGAGGAAGCAAAAAAATCACCCAATTTTGGAAAGTGGTTGTTCAGAATACACTTTTTCTTTTGGTGCAGGTTTTTGGCACTTTAAATTTTCTTATCTATTAAGTATTAACAAAATTTTTAAATGTTAGTGATTTTCATGCTTATTTTGAAAAGTGTTGATGCAACATTTACACATTCTTTTAGAGGGCTTATTTCTATGACTTTAATTTTTTTTATTTACCAAGTATGCACATTTTATTTTTAAATGCTAGTGATTTTCATCTTGATTTTGAAAAGTGTTGATGTGACAACAACCCTTTTTTTTTAGAGGGCTTATTTCTTACACTTTAAATGTTCTAATGTATTAAGTGTGGATATTTGTTTTTAAATGTGGGTGAAAAGAGAAAAAACACCATAAAAATGTAAGAAAACAGAAAAAATAACTTGTTAAAAAATATAAAAGAGAAAATTATTTTAAAAAACATATAATTTAAGGAAAAAATTAAAAAATTAGAATATAATTAAAATTAATTTAATAATTAATAAAAATATATATTAAAAAAACCAACCAATGTTCCCTAACTTGGACCTAGCGTGGTACCGGATTTCGGAATCCGAAGTTCCACTTGGTGGTTGGGCTACAATGTGGCAAGGAGGGATTGCGTGAATCGGCCGACCTTGGCCTATTTTTTTATTTTTTTAATTATTTATTTTTTCTATTCTTAATGGTTATTTAATTTTTATTTTTTATCTAGTTTTTATATTTGAGTATTTTTTCTTTGTGTCATTATTTTTTTAAACTATGTGCTTTTTGAAATATTTTCCATTATTTATTATATTACTAAATTATTATTAAATAATATTATAATTATATTAATATATATATCCCCAAGAGTTAGCTCAATCGGTCAAGTCAGTGCCTCGCCAATCGAGAGGTCACAGGGTGAATTCTCAAAAGCTCTTGGGGTCAGGTTAGTAAATAGGCCAAGGGGTGCGACCCCCTTCGGGTTGTGTGTCCACCCTAGCATTGTCCAAACCTGGACATAGCGGACCCACTGACCATGGGATTCCGTGAACCAGAAAGTAAAAAAAAAAAAAAAAAAATGCATCTCGGTTATTCATGCATTAATGTTGAAACTCTCAAGGCTAGGAAACATATCTTGTGTGTTGTCTCAGTGTTGATATGGTGTGGTAAATCTTTGCTTGAATGGTTAGTTATAACCAGGGAAACACTTATATGTGTGTGTGTGTGAAATTACTTTCAAAATAAATTTTAAAAAATTCATTTAATTCTCAATATAAAAAACTATTTATAATAAGTATTCATTTGATATGTTCAAACTACAAAAACTCCATATAATATTCTACACGGAAAAAATATCCAATTGATATGTTAAAGATATATAGGTGTATTTACGTTGGTTATTTTGGAATATAATATCATGCTCATCATCCTTAATACTTTGAAGGAGTTTTGCATAAATATAAAATAGTGAGGAAAGGTTATTGTGGTTGCATCGTCAATTTGTTTAGAAAAACTTAGATGGGTTGTTCAAAAAGTGTATAAAACAGATCATTAAAATTGGGGTTGAAGAGAGGAATATCTTTGAAACTAATTGGAGATAAAAGTTTTGGTGATCCAAACAAAAAATTTGGGAAGAAAGGAGATGATACCCATCGACAAAGAAGAAGTGACTATAAGGGCAGGCTTTAGAATCTTGTGATACTCCATGCATATCTTCAGAGAGCTTACTCATGATGATAATATTCACAACTGGTTAAGCAAGAGCAAATATATCAAACTCTTTCAACCCAATCTTCACAAAAAATTATGAATGCGAGTCCAGTCAACGCGATGTCTTATCACTACTTTCAGCTTCCATGTGAAACCCTAAATTTGTTGTTCTTATTGAAAGATTTAAGAAAAGGAGCTGGTTATTATTTTGTAGAATCTATATAAAAAGCCAAACTACTTCACAAAAATTAGAATATATATTAATCTAATATATATTACTAATAAAAGAGAGAGAGAGAAGAGAGAGAAAAAAAGGGAAAAAGATTAAAATTATGGGATATGAAGGGACACATTTACTTATACTCTCTCCCCCTTTAAACAAGTTAAATCCACATAATACCAATGGGACAATACCATTGGTTGTCTGAAACTGAGCTCCAATACCATGGGTTCTCATAAAACCTAGACCCAAATGCCATGGGTTCTTCATAAACCTGAAGCTCTTAAAAATTCATATAAATTCAAAAGAAAATTAATAAAAAAATATATAAATTTAGGAATTAAATAACATTCAAAATAAGAAAATGGAGCCACTATAGATTTTGCAAAAATAGAGCTAATTATTATTTTTTAATTTTAATTTTATTTTAAATCATTTAACTGAGTCAACATAACACAACACATTACATTACATAATTGTTTTACAAAAATGTTGGTATGCTTACATTACACCTACACATTTCCCCTATATTGGGATGTAGAGCAACAATATTATTTTCCATCTATATTGATTCTTATAGAGTGGAAAATTTGGAGGAATTAGCTCACATGGCCATTTTTACACAGGTCCCACTTTGGTGAATTGGGGTATGAAACATCGTAGAAGTAGTTAGAGGCATCGAATAATTTTTTTGGGAGATTTTTCCTCTTAATCATACACCACCTATTTCTAGTGTTTACTCATATACCTTTCTAATGGTGTAAGAAAGACCTCAAATGGGGTCTGCATGCAAAAGTTATGCCTCCTCAAATTTGACGTTCTTGTTTTGACCACCATGATTTGAGAAGATGCCATGTTATCCCCCATTATTCATGGAAAAGGGGCTAGCCACATGATCATGATGAAGAGGACACTAGAAGAGTCAATTTTGTAACTCTACTCAAGTGTTGAAGGAGTTCAATTTAACCACTATTAGGTTATTGGGTTGTGTTATACCAAGCACTTAAGGGGAAAATGGGTTCCATTCTATTCGAGTGCATTTTGTTCAAAAATGAGTAGAGTAGTTGAGAGGGTCTAGATAGAGAGGAAACATAGAGGGTTTGCGCATTGTAGTATCCCACTAGCCACATGTTTCACTTCTTTATACTTGCATCCACTTTCATTCAAAGAAAGAGAGATAAAAGTAACCTCACCTTCTAGCTGGGTTTTCTCCTATAAGGGTTTCCTAGATCATGTCTTGTGTTCATTGTAGTTTGCGAGCTTTATTCTATTGTTCTTTATTTTCCATACTTTATCTTGTCCATGTATAAGCATAAGGCAATAATTAATGAACTTGAAAATATAAGGAGAAATTAACCCTCAAAGTGTAGGTTTTTTAGTTTAATAAATCCATCTTGACAAATTTTCCAATGGAATATCCATGATAGATTACAAATAAATGATGATTGTGGGTTTTCCATATAAATGTGCAGCGAAGACAAACTAAACCATAAGGGGAAATCAACAATGGAATTTGGGTATCGACCATGCTACCTGGGCTGCTAAAAAAACATTCTATGTTGGAAACAATATCAGTAATCAATACAACTCATGTCCCCTTGGTTTATTAGTTATAGAAGTAAAAATGATTATGACTTAAGTAACTAGTTGACATTTTTTGGTGAAATATGAATTGAAATTTTCTCATGAATGGGTTTTTTGTAAATTTATTATTCAGTGTAATATTCAAATACACAACATACCACAATTTGCTTGAGATGAGTGTGCTTCCTGTTTAATGACTAATCTGACAATAACAAACCAAACCAGGAAGGAATCATAGCTATTATAAGAGATGGGCCCCAACATCTGAATGAACTTGTGAGACCAATACTATTTGATATATCCTTCTCTAATCCACTTCTTTACACAACTATTTGCATGCATCACTGGATCTGTCTTACCCTGATATACTTTAGCTAAGACAATAGGTCCTCTACTGCTCCTGCAATATAAATAACCTGGTACTCGAGAGGTTGGTTCAAATAATGCCAAAACGCATGTTGAACCGCTAGCTTTGAGAATGTAAGGATGCACTTGCTGGAAACCTCAAGAAAACCTTCAATATCAACACTTAATAAGTTGGTCCTTGAGTTTAGTGAGGGTTGCCTTGCACCTTACTTAAATCAAGTTTTAAGGGGTGGGGAAATGATCTCAATATGGTCGTGATTGAGGTCCTCACCAGCACAAGAAATTGGTATTTCATTTCTAGAACAGTTGGCCACTATGCAAGCAATATGAATTTTGCAATTGTTGTTGTCTTCCTTGCCTTGACAATGTCATTGACTACTTCTAATACTCCCCCATCCATAAGCACTACGAAAGCCCCAACAGTTTCATTGTGACCATCACTATCAAGTGCAACCATGGCAACTTTAGGCATGCAGATAAAGGAGGAGTTTGTTTTTGTGGGGCCTCTTCTGCTTGGAGCTCTTGTACTGCACATGCTTAGATGATGTATGTAAATTAGCATATTGATGAGTACCAAAGAATATACGATGTCTAGTAAATATTTATTATTCTTATTTCTTTCTACAACATTGTTGCCACTAATAAAAAAAAATTATTTGTTGTGCATTTTTTCCTTAATTGTTATAAATGCATAAATCCATGCATTGTCCATAAAATTTAGATGAATTCAGTAAGAATAAAGAAATGCATTATGTTTATATGTAATAAATTTATTTTCAAACATAATTGGCAAGGAATACACTGCGTGTAGCACTTGTTTAGATAAACATTTTGAAAGCTAATGCCTAATTTGAGAGGAGATTTCCACAATTGTTCATATTGTCAAAATCTTTCAGAAATAAACTGGGTACCCTGTTTGACGTTTCAGATGAACACTCCATCCATCATCAGGGACCAAAAAACAAATATATAATAAGACTGGTTGTTGATTAAACCTTAAATAGAGAGATTAGCCAAAATATTAGAGTAACATTCAAAAA